>JARLTB010000113.1:9720000-10037500 GCA_030141615.1 Unio pictorum
TATTGTGGAAAACTAATGGGATATCAATAACTGTCATATATGATCTCAATAACTGTATCATATATGATCTCATTAACTGTCATATATGATCTTAATAACTGTGTCATATATGATCTCAATAACTGTCATATATGATCTTTATAACTGTCATATATGATCTCAATAATTGTGTCATATATGATCTCAATAACTGTGTCATATATCTCAATAACTGTCATATGATCTCAATAACTGTCATATATGATCTCAATACCTGTCATATATGATCTGAATACCTGCCATATATGATCTCAATAACTGTCATATGATCTCAATAACTGTCATATATGATCTCAATAACTGCCATGTTAATGTCAATATTTGTGTCATATATGATCTCAATAACTGATTATGAATGATCTTCATAATTTGTCATACGTGATCTCAAAAGCTGTGTTGCTTGATCTCAAGAACTATCATATATTATCTCAACAACATACCCTTTTCTTTGGGAATTTGATAGAATTTTCTAACATTTTTGCAATCTGTAAGATGGTGTGTGTCTGTGTGTGTGATCTGGATTTTTAATGTAGCTTTAACACTTTTCAGTCATATCGCTACAATATCTGCAGTGTTTATAGAGATGCCTAGCACTGGACATCATGCCACCGACAGGTGGCATCATGACCCACACAGTCGCATTGTCCTGACACATGAAGCTACATAAAACATACAGTACTATCATTTATTTTCGTGGGACTAAATTTTTTATCATTTTATTAAAAAAGGACATATATGGGGGTACTGAAATTTGTGGTTTTGCCAAAGTCAAAGTTTGCATATTTATAGGTATAAATTTTACAGTCAAACCTCTTCACTTACTCGAAATAAAGACTGATGCAGAGAGCGGTTACATGAATGTTTAAAACAATACTCTACCACATGACTGGGCACAAAGTAAAGACCTGCTGATGTGTTCAACACTTACAGAGCATTTTCATCCCAATAAACAACATTAATGGAAGCCAAGAATACTAAAACAATACTACTACTTCTATGAGAACATAAAAAACACCAGCCAAGACCAATCATGTGTTTTGTGTCTTATTGCTGAATACCAAAGGAAACTGATGCCACCAAAGCTATCAAAAATGAAGATAGTGGAATTGCTCCTTGCTTTGTGTCTGCCTCACATATAGACCACCTTCAAACATGAGACTGAATAATAAATAGGAGTACCAAGAATTAAAATCAGACTTCCACAACTGGTATGCTAAATAGGTCATAGAGGCCATCATGGAAAGGAAGATGTCACTGGTGATGATGAGTGCACTGTATTAATGAAATTTACAAACTCATTAATAAACCCCATTGATGCTGATTGGATAATTGTAGCTCAAATAACAACGAGTGAAAGATCGGAAATAATGTTAATTGTTTTGAGAAAGCTCTGCTTGTTTAACTGTGCAATTTCTGGATTATTTACCAAGTATTTGTGTATAGTAGGAGATTTGATTGACACACTGGATTTGTCCTAAAATCAGTAACATACGAGCTTTATTACTATGCTGTCAGAATAGTCCTCTAAGTTGTAATATTGTATGGGCTTGGTGTACTTTTGATTAAAAATGTATGGATAAAATAAAATGTGCTTTCATAAAAATTCAAATTTTCAACAAAAATTATACTCTGTTGAAAGATTAATTTGAATAAATATTACGGTATATTATTTGTCATATAATAATATTTTTATTTATTTGTTTTAATTTCCAGTATTACTAGTGTATGAATACTGTATACTTTTTACTTGCTTTTCTCCATCCTCATCTAACATATCGATTTAATATTTACTTTGACTGTAATCTCAACTCCAGGAGCAAGCAAGCATGTGAGAGAATTAATTTTTTTTGGCTTTATCATGGTTCAAAACATTAACACAACTTTGCTATGTCTATGATCTTGATTACATGATGAAAGTTATGAGTGTTTTACATTCATATGGATTCAGGCAAAGTATGATGAAAGTCAATTAAGAGGTTCTGGAAATACAAACAAATTAAAGAACAAATATTTAAAAAAAACCCTGAAGAAGTATTTAATATGACCATGATCTTTGCTGTGGTCTCAATATCTACTCCAGAAACTTCAAAAAGTTAAAAAAAAAAAAAACAGCTGCTCAGACCATCTTTAGAGTACCATGATCAGAGCACACCTCCCTGCTGCTCTGTACCCTACACTGGCTATCCATTCGATCCTGAATCAAACACAAAATTTGTTCTCTGTGCTACGTTTCACTGATGGTCTCCAGTCCAACACACCTATCTAGCATCACCCATGTGTAGACACCAGCAAGATACTTATGCTCCTCTTCTGACAATCGTATACTCATTATTCCCACTATGAAAACGAAGTTATGTGGACATTCTATTGCATACCAGGGCCTGCGATGTGGAATGAATTGTCCATTGAAATCAGACACAAAGACACAGTGATCCCTTTCAAGAGTGCTCTTCAAATTCACACTGTTTGACTGCAAGAACAAAGTTAAGGACCTAATAATTTTTTCTACCTTAAACATTTTCAGCATTTTTTATGTTTTCTAATTTCATGGTGATTGTTTTTGTTTTTTGTAGTCATATAATTAATGATGATGTAAAGCGCTTAAAGCTTCTAAAGATTAGGCGCTATACAAAGTCATCATGATTATTATTATTACTATAAAGAGGGACCAGCAAGTGAGGGACCAGCAAGTGAATTGTCTTAGTTTTATATTGATTTATGTCAAGTGTGATAAGAATCTGTCAAAGGTTTTAGGAAATATATGGAAAGAATTATACTTTAACCCAAACCTTACAACAAATTTTTTATGACTGTGACCATGATTCCAAGATTGGAGCATTTCACAGAATGAATTGTCTTGGCTACATAATGAATAATGCCTAGTATAATGAGAATATATCAAGAAGATTAGGAAATATTTGGAAATGATAAACTGACAAAAATCGATACAAACTGTTGATGCTACTTCTAATTCCAACACCAGAAAAAGTGACTGCTATATGGAGTTTTCCAAGAACACGCGTATTGACAAAAAAAAAAAAAAATGTCAAAAGGTATGGACTGATATTTTATGTATGAAGAGACAAAACTTTGTGATTTTGATTTCTGCATTTCTGAGGGAAAAGAACAGTCCAGGAAAAATGTTCAGAATTACAATATCCCTTGCTAAAAAAAATATGTAATTAATTCATCATCTCCAGGACTAGATCATTAATTTGCAATGTTCCCTCAAGAGTGAGAGAAAGAAAACGCTCTGCAGCCTTTGCGCTCAGTGTTCTCAGAGATGGTAATCGTAGAAGAATTTTTCCATATCTATAGAGATCTTGAGGGTAGGTGTGTCTCATGTAGCGCCGAAGAACATCCAGGTATTTCGTCTGAAGATTTAGTATCTTTTGTTTGTCCTGAACTCCTTGAGCATCTACAAAATATATAAAAGATTTTATCAGACTAAATTAAAGCATAACATTTAAATACACATCATAATTTTCCTCACTTCTTTAATTTAAAGACGTTCAACTCATTTTACTAACATGCTTATGTTGATAGATGAAAAATATTTCAAAAGTTATTTAAAAGCAAAAACTATCTCATTGAAATTAATGTGGTAATTTTGGTTATTGCAAACATGCTAGTGCAAATTGAGATATTAGTATTAGTGTTTTCCAAGCTGTGTGGATGTTATACAAGGTATGAATACATTATGTAACAAAATCAGTGCCGTGTACCTGGATATGTGAGCACGATGGCATTCATAATAGAGAATTCCGATTGGTCCAGATCCAGATCCCGCAACCTATGAGTGAACTCAAGTGTTGCAGATATCAACTCCTTCCCCCATCCTAGATTCTCAGCCATGCTGCTGGGTACTTCCAGGCCATCAGCAAATTTAATTGCATTTTCCAATGGCAGTGACCTGAAGCAACAATTAGTCTGATTCAAAGACTTTCTCCAAAACTAGAAGCTAATTAATATATCTCTACAAACATCATGATACTGGAATGAAGTGAAGGTTTTCATCAATTAAATATGCTACATTAGAACTAGTGATGGGAATTGGTCACAACTTAATAGTCAACAATCAGTTATCCTTAACCAACTGATCATCGATTATAATCGGTTACTATGAGCAAATTTTAATTTTTGTTACACAGTTATATCTTTGATCAAGAGTTCAATATGTTTATAAATGTACAGGAGTAATCTCTTTTAATAACATGTATACTTTAACCTGACAATAATATTACATTGTGTGTTTCTTTTGTTCTTCAACTTTGTTAAATGAATGCAACTTTTTATGACTGATCAGTCATATGTAAGTAAAATACTGCTACAATCCCACAAAATGCTTCGTTGATAGGTGATGTGTCTATAATTTAAAGCATAGAAGGACATGATTTTCTTGTTTGTCATTGTTTATAAATACTACAAAAGATGTTGCAATTTAACTGAAACAAATCAACAAAATGTGTTAAAATTTACTAACTCAACAATTAAACAACCTGACCATGTATAATGACTATATGTTCCTAATTATGAATTGTAAGGTTTTTTTTATTTGTAGTTGTGAAGGAATTAATAAATTTCAGGTCAACTTTAGTGGCTGGGAGTGTTACTAATCTTTTTGCTTTGCATACACCTAAAAAGTAGTCTCCTTTTACACACAATCGATTATGGAGTTCACAATTGATTATCTTATTGGTTTGCTCAACCAACTGATGATCGATTATAATCGATAATTGGAACAACACTAATTAGAACAATACTATGGTGTTTCATTGCAGTCTCTAACAGTATACTCAGCATTACTGACTAAGTTTTGTGGTAAATTAAACTATATTGGACTCAAATTATTGTCAGGTATCACACAACTAACTCTTTGCATCAAGTGATTCAAAGATTCAGACTGTGTCAAAAACATCTTTGTATTTGTTGCTAATGGATTTTCGCTGAAGGTTGTCGACTCTTTCTGTTAGACAATCTCACTGCCAATTCTGTTAGACAATCTCACTGCCAATTCTGTTAGACAATCTCACTGCCAATTCTGTTAGACAATCTCACTGCCAATTCTGTTAGACAATCTCACTGCCAATTCTGTTTTAGCAACAGAGTTAATGAATTACAAAACTACAAAACTTATAAAACTATGTAAATATAAAATGCTGATAATCATTGTTATTTTACAGTTAAAATTGGGACACAATTCTATTGTGAGAAAAAGTTAACAAAAATATTGGATTACTTCCCCAAACAAAAGTTCCTACAATATGTTCAGTGAAAGTTGCCTATTTTACTGATTGATATTGTTGACAAAGGCTGACAAAGCTTGCATTTACCAAAAAAAGTCAAAAAGTCAAAGAAATGATTTTCAAAACTGCATGTATACCTTCAGACACTGGGAGTATGTCAAGCTTGGTAATATTGTTACACTGGGACGTTGACAAGTCTAACATTGTTAAACTAGAACAATGACAAGTCTGGTAACAAACAGTTACACTGGCACAATTACGTGTCAGGTAACAGTGTTACACTGGGACTAAGACAAGTCTAGTTGTTACACTCCTACTAAGCAGGCGTGGTAACATAAGTGTAACAGACTCAGACACACATAATCTATAGGTTTATCTGTGGGTGTGATTTGGATTATTAATGTAGCTTTAACAATGGTTTAGTCATATGCCTGCAGTGAGGCAGTTTATAGTGATGTCTAGCACTGGGTATCATGCCAAAGACATGTAGCATGATGTCCCACCCAGTCATATTAACCTGACACCAGGCCGACCAGTCCTAACACTAACCTCTTTAATGCTGATCGTCAAGCGAGGCAGCTGTTAGTACCATTTTTGTAAGTCTATGGTATGACTCAGCCAGGGATTGAACCCATGAACTCCTGCATCCGAAGTGGACACTCTTACTATTAGGCCACCTGAGCGGTGTTTATCAAGATGCATCCATTCAACAAATGACATGATTCCAGTTAGGATGTTATACATATAAGATGCGACAAACTGATATGGTCATGAGTTAAGTGCACCAGCTTATGCTAAGTTAGTAAATCATGTGATATACATCACTGTGACCTGTTTCGGTATGTGTGTTGTGCTAAGAGGGATGTATAAAATCACATGTTTTGAGGAGTACAACAATGAAAGTAAAAATGTTGAATTAAAACAAAGGGTGTGGTGGTAACAGCAATGGATATATACATTATTGAGAATATGAAACATACATTAGGGCAAGTACATGAATGATGAGGAACACTGGAACTGACTAATTACAATTTAATTTTAATGCAACATTAAACTGAACATGAAATTGAATGCAAAATTTCATGAACATAAAACCTTGCACAAGATTGCAATGACTACAAGATTTATAGTAACTTATTGCCTGTGGCCTTTGCTTCCCAACGCACATATTATTCCCATTCAAAAATATAGTTTTGCATTTGTCAACTAATTGTTAAAAAAAAAATCAGCAGATTAGACCCACTTTCTAAAAGCCAATTTCAAGCAGGTCTATCTAAATTTCTTCAGTAAATATATAGAAAGATAAATACATTATACAGAGGTCAAACATTTATCATCATGATTATCAGTGCCAAAATAAACCATTTAATTACCGTAATATGTTTTTCATTACCATGCTCCTGTTATATGCAACTTGATGTTTTAGCAATGATAAACTGTTGTTCCATGTTCTTTTAAATGCAATACACATACTTGCTTCAGTTGGTGATTATGTTTGTATCGAAAATTCTGTTGTAAAGGAGGTGTTATTAAAACAACACACAGAATGTAAACACATTGCATCAATTTATACAATTTTCTAAATTTAAAGAAGTTTTTAACAATCACTGTACAAAATACTCAAGATGGTCTACAGCATCATCTTGCATTTATAACTTAAAAGAACATTTATTTAGAGCTGCACTAGACTGTAATAATCTTTTTTCAATATGTTTTACACAGAAGGCGACACAGGAAAAAAACTTTAAAACTTTCAATCAGTGATGCAAAACACCTTAACAAAGAACCCTGAATTAGCAAATTAAGTGATTTGGAGGTGAACCATGTGGTTACTGTTGAACATGTAACAATAGTGGCTTTAAAAAAAAACCCAATTCAATTCATGATCAAAATGTAATAAACTGAGGGTAACACTCTGAAAATATGGAGATGAGCAATTTAACACAAGTCAAAGGCATAAATTCTCAGAGTGATGTCACTAAAGCTTTAATGCATTTACATGTAGCGTCCAGAATAATGCTGATGACAACAGTACATGAGCTGGAAACCTGGGCAGCAGACTGGGTCTGTTTTATGTTTTGGATTCTTTCTATCTCTATGACAGTCCATCCATTAGAAAATTCATTCTTATTGATTGGTTGTGGATAATTCCATCCCAAAATAACTAGGCTACATAATGCAATATTGACAGGTAACCAGAGCTGTACCGATTAATCGCCCATACTGATAATCAGTTCTGATACAAATACATTTTCAAAATATAATTTCAATTGTAACATTCATCTTGACATTGCTTGCATTTTAAAACAGAATTAAATAGTGGAAACTAAGGAATACAAATTTGATTTGGGGATTAATAATTGAAAGACAAATTATTCTTAAAAGTAACAATTTTAACACACTTGCTGTAAACTACCGCTGATTTTTGCTGAGAACTCTCAATTATTACATTATGTCCTCCAATTTCATTTTCTTCTAAACAAGAAAAGTCCTACATGTTCTGTTGCATCACCTGTGAATTATTGTTGTGACGAAATAATTACTTTTCTATAAAGAATTCGCATCTTAACTAAATAGAATGTTAAGTTTAAACATTATTCACGTAATTTAATGATTTTTTTTACCTATGCAACAATACAAAAATAAAAAATAAACCAGAACAAAAACATAAGCCACAACAATAAAATTGTCAACAATTAATTGAAATACATGTACCAAGAATGATTACTACAAATGCTTAACTCCAATGCTACAGTGCCATTGCCCTGAAAGAAACTTACATGAGTTAACATCTGGCATTTTTAGACCGTATATACCAATGTCAATTATCATCGTTAAATGTTGTTGTTGTAGCTGTTGTTGTAGAGTTTAACGCCAATTTTCAGCACATAATAGGCTATACATGGCGGCCAGTATTATTGGTGGAGGATGAACCCGGGAACGTAATAATGAATCTTGTCCCTGGGCTCCAAACACTCCAGCTACGCCTCTGCATCAATGTATAGTTAGAGTTCAAAATTCCTCTTGTCATAAGCCAGTTTCAGGCATTTTAATGATTAACTGGCCTGTACCGCTGTCGCAAAACTATAGAGAATTCACCGACTATCATCAAAGGAGATGGCGAAACATCAAGCTTTCCATTGTGTGGAAAGTTGTGATGTTTGTTCAGCCAAAAGACAAAACTAAAATTGATTGATCTTGATCTTAGTCGATCTATATGAGAATTTTAGCTTTTATTATTATCACTCTTCGTGAGCATGTAAATTATGATGGTTATGTACCTTGTACAATCAAACGTGCATACCTTTTTAAACACATTGCCTCAATTTATAGGATCGCTTTTATCATTGAAAATGAGTAACTCTTGAGAGGTGATTCCTTGTAAATGAAACAGCTATTATGGACTAGCTGAAATGTTATGTAGAAGATTGCAATTTGGTTGAAACAACAAATAAAGCAAAATCTGCATCCAATATGTTTGGGAATAAATATGGATTTAAGTGATGCTATGCACGCTTTGCACTGTGTAAGTACTGTACATTATAGTACATGGTCTCCCTGGCCCACGAATTATGAAGTCTGTATTTACCTTTATTTAATTTCGTGTTGGAGAAATCAGAAAATATGCACATGCAAAATAATAACAAAATCAATCATAATATTTTATAACAGTTTAATAATTGTCGGGTCACCGAAAGTTACTTTTTTAACATACCCATGTCTTAAGACATGGAAAAAATTATTGTTTCATGTTCCAAGATTTATAGCTATTGCAGTAGTCAACAAAAAGACCTAAAAACGGTAGAGTTTAGACATTGGCTCGTGGATAAGCCGACCCCCCCCCTCTTCCAGGCTTTTATTTTTCCAAACTTTTTAAGCTTATATGCGAGTATATATACTGTGATAATGAAATAATCGGTCTCATAATCGGTATCTGCAATTTTAATAATTGGCCATATGCGGTATCAGCATAATCGGTAAAAAGTCACATCGGTACAGCTCTACAGGTAACATATTACTGAAATGAACCTACTGATTTCCAATATAATATGTGTTTATTCTAATGCATGTTCTTTGAAAAATTATGAGCCATTATATTAGAGTTTAAAAATAATTCTTCTAATGGTAATTTTAAATTGTTTACTACATGTCTGATGTCAAAGACCTGGACATGGAAATTCTGAAATATCAACAATGAATGTATCATGACACTCATATTTATGGTTGTGGTGGGAGTATTTGATGGTCAGATCTGCACCATTTTCATTTTGGAACTAGCCAGATAAAAGGTCATTGCAAAAGTTGCTTTGGTCTGTTTGACTTAAAGAGCTAAAAGCAGACCAGATGGCAACTAATTTGAATTACATCAGGCTTTTTATCACACAATGTCCATCAATTTTACCATGTGGGGATTAGGACTGCATCTGCACAGTATGCATCACTTTGCATCTATCAAAGTATTAAGAATATTGATGTGTGTGTGTGTGTGTGTGATTTGGATTTATAAAGTGGCTTCAACAAGTCATATTGCTACAATGTCTGCAATATGGCAGTTTACAGTGATGTCTAGCATTGGGGCATCATGCCACAGACATTTAGCATGATGTCGCACCCAGTCACATCCTGACCAGTCTTAGCACTAACCTCTTAATGCGAGCCCCTAGCAAGGCAGCTGTTAGTATCATTTGTTTGTCTGGTATGACTTGACTGGGGTTTGGACCATTGACTTCCTGCCATAGCAGTCATCTTGTAGGGTAGAAATTATACTAATATACCATCAGATAGATATTGCCATTCATCCTCTGTTTTACTATTGAAAAAATACTGCTTTAAATAATCTTGAAACTTTTTATTTAAAATATTTTTTGTATGTCACAAGAGAATTTATATCTATATATAATTTTAAATGTATATCTTTAATGATATGATATTATAATAACTTCTTGCACTGTCTTCATTATAAAAGGACTTTTCTTTACTTTTGATAGAACGACAACCATCAGTGCCAATCCACACCTTTTCTGATAAGTGCATCTGCTATCTGGCAATTTACTCTCCAGTTCAGGATACTATCCTACATGTCAACCCACTCAGAGATCACATCGCTGTGTGTTAATAGTAACTAATTAGTTCCAAACACATGACCATATTGTCCTGTTTATTTTCACGACTTGCAAAGGTCAATCTAATCTATCTCTGGAGTGCAATTTAAACTAAGCACATCGCTTCATAAAAAGAAATATTCCAGGGAGATAATTACTATCAGATGTAATCACTTATTTAAACCTGAAAGCTTTCTCTGGTGTACAAAATTCACCTGAAAGGCTTCTGGATTTAGTAATTTACTTAAATCTACCTTTCAAAATTCACCTGAAAGGCTAAAGGATTTACATATATCAGTAAGACCATAGAGTTTGTAAAAGGAGAATGAATGACCACTCTGTCATATGCATGGAGAGACTGAAATCCTTTCATGCAAAAACTGTTCAATGTACGTAAAAATTCATGAGTCGTGTGAATGTAGACCAGAGTGTATAAACTGCTATTGCTGTGACAAATGAATCATATTCTTATTTTTTTAATTTAATATATCTTACTCTGGACCTTTTTGACTAGTCTGAAGTTCTCTATTTTAACAAAATTTTGTAAGTTGATGAAATCTGTGCATAAAACATTCCCTTCAAAAACCATTTACCATATTTACTTATGTTTTCGGACAGCAACAAATTATTACTTTTTCTGGTGTCAGAATAAATATTAAGTTCTTTAATTAGGTGTCTGAAAACATACAGGTGAAGATAAATTTATGTCCCACACCCAAATCCGTAACTGAGTTACCATTAGCTGACATGACGAATTGCTGCCATGAAGTAAAACATGTTTTTTGTCTAACAACATTGAAAGGATAATGAATCCAAAACAGGCATCAGTTGCCTATTTTGTCTTTTTGATACATGTCCATCCACCAGAAAACACAGCTATACATGTATTAGAGCCACGATTGTGTGCATATTTTCCAAAAGAACCGCCATATTAGTAGTCTTGAAATCCACAGTTTCACCCTCTGTTAATCAGTGATCATTAAAATCTACATTAGAAATGCATGCAAGCTTTATTTCTGTGTAATTAAGATATTAATACAAAGTAAATAAAAATATTTTTGGAATTTTAATTCTTAAGATATTTATGACAGAAACATTTTAGTATCGAGAGTATAAATACCGGTACATGTATGAGGGCTAATCATAGAGGACCAAGGCCGAGAGGCTCCATATGGGGTGAAGGTTGTATGCATGCCTAGGAAGGGTAAAAGTAACAAGCAGGTTGCAATATATGAGTCAACATGATAAATATGTTGGTATTTTTTTAAAACAAAGGCGATCTATTTGTTGTGGTTCTCTCTTCTTTTTTCCCCCACCTAGCCGAGGCTAGCTTCAAAATGAGCAGAGCTTGCCGACTCAAAACAATTGACTGCTCAAAGATTGTTTTGAAGCAAAGTCAAAGATTTCAAGGTGTCTAGGTGATAATTGTTAATAATATAACTTATGGGTTTTCTTTGACAGTTGTGTTTGGAAATAAAAGGATTTCATTTAAAGAGCAGGCAATGTACCTAACATTTAGCACCCACAATCAGTATTTATTATCTACAAAGAGTTTTATTACCTGTAGAACAATAACTATGTTTAAACCATGGCATATAATGCGTCGGGGGTAAGGTTTTTTTTTTGTAGCACAGTGCCAATGAATTTTTCTAATCCATACCGACTGTCTAATGTATTGTATAATGATATAAAGTAAGGGTCATGATTTCTAATCAAAGCGATAACTGTCACACCTGTTTCAAGTGGTTTCATGTGTAACAATGTCCACAATGACAACCTATCATAATTTTTTTAGGCGAATCAAGCTATTAAAATAAAAAGTTTAAATAAAATACCCACCAATATCAAAAATGTTTATATACCAGTACTGGATAGCTGTCAGTGTGAAATATAATATTGTTAGTACTGTAATAATTTTGATGGATAAGTTTATTATACGTTGTGCAACATGCGAGGAGGCACTGCCCAGTTTATGGAGGGACTCTCTCTTGCCAAAATCATCTCTAAAGAGGCCAGTACACCATCCACAGTAGCGACTTCAAATTAATGATTCTGAGGGCGCATCAGAAAATGAACAGACTACGAAGAAAGCTGCTTTAAGTAATGAGTTTTTTTGAACCCGAGAGTGCTCCATCCGATTCTGTACATGATCACTATAAACATTATACATTAAAGCAAAAGCAGGATATCGTTAACATTGCAAACTTCTAGGAATTAGACCTACAGCAGAAAAATTCTAGATTCCGAAATTTGGATAAAAACAGACTTTTCTGCAGATCTGAATTTGAATGGACTTTTGCCTAAGTGTGGATGACCATTTCATATCGACAAGTTATGGATTATATGATAGTTCAACGGATGCATACTCAGTGTGGCTTACAAATTCCAGTCAGTGTTGAGGGAATATGTATACATGCCAAGAGCCAGTCTCAACAGAATTTCCGGAGACCCAATTCCATACCAGTTGTTCTTGGGAAAGACAGGGGTTTGTGCTCAGAAGTAGGACCTCTCTAGTCCAACATTTACCCTGGAAGAAAATATTGCTTCATTCCACAAGTTTTTGATCGACAGATGTGAGTAGGATGAGTTTAATGACAAGTTTTTTTATGAACATGGATGAGACACCGATGTACTTTGATCTTGTGCCAGGGAAAAAAGTGGACACAGATTGAACGAAAACGATGCAGATCTTTCTTGATTGTGTTTGAAAGCATAAATTGTAAAAAAAATAATACAGAGCAACATCCGAAAACTTACAAGACATTTAAATATTATACCCCCCCCACAAAAAACAATGTCTGAAAACATACCTTGTGTAAAAATATACAATAAATAAAGTAACAAGGGATAATAATCCATCTAGCAAAGTAAAAATCATTGTTGGGGTTACAACATTTCCAACTAGTCCATTTTTTGTGAAAGAAGAATAAGGTAAAGAATCACTGTTCTAATTTCATGAGATGGCCTTCCATGCACCCTCTATGCCAGTATAGGAGGTTAGTATCTGAATTATCACCTCTGCTTTGATCTAATTAAAGTGCATATAATGTACTTAATACGTACCTAAATGCAAGTCGGAGAACATTAAGCTCCATGAATGAGGACTTTAACAAGGCCATTTGGTCCTCTATGCAGAAATCACGAAACCCTGCAAACAAAAAGGTTGAAATAAAAGAACACTAATAACAGCATTTCCAATTGAGATTGACAAATATTGGAGAGGGTAGGGGGTTCATATAATTTATCAAGTTGTGTAAATTAGAAATTTCTAACAAGTTATGTTTTAAATGTTATGTAATTTCTGATTAGTCATGGATTAGAATTTGAGACAGAAATATATTCTGCTGAAATATTTGTACTCCAATATCTTGTCAAAACGTTTCCCTGTTGTTGTAAGCAGAAAATATGTTTTCAGCTATTCTTTGACAAATATTTGAAACAAATATTGTGAGAAACAATTTTGTATTTGAAGAACTGAAAGTGTAACTGGTAGTTTTACTGTCAAAAACATTTGTTTTACCACTTCCAATTAGCCTTGCAAGTACAATTCAAATATGCAACAGAATAAACACCATACCATATATGCTCACTTAAAAGACATGTCCAATTGCAAATGGTACAGACCCACATATGCCATTGCATAAAGTGCCAGCAAATCTGGGTCTGTGAAGTTGGTAGGCACATTATGCTATGGCAGACAGGGATATTTGTTGTTTGCAGTGTGACTATGAACATAGACAGTAAATGTTTCCGAATCCAAAAATACAAGACTTATCATCCTTATTATCAGAACCTTCTAAAATCAACGATGGGTGCATTTTACTGTATACCCTAAGGCATGAATTTGCATCTTCTGCATATTTTCTACAGATGAACAAATATAATAACAACTTTGTCACATACTTTATGGCTGAGTAGTAGCACCTATTCTAGTGTAACTGTGAATTGACCTTACGCCAGATGACAGATTGCTCCAACTTCCAATCACGTGACAAGTCAACCTGTTTTTAACCTCCGACAAACATGCAGTGCTTGGGATAGAAATACGTTTCAGTCTGAGTGATATGTTTATTAAAAATGATTTGTATTATTCTTAAAAATGTAAAGTTACATAAATTATACTACAGCAGTAGAGAATATTTATTTTTGTAGTTCATGTTCATATAGTGATAACCTAAGTGTTTTATTTCAGTAAAGAATAAAAGTCAATTTCAAAGCTGCTCAAGAACTTATTCATGAAAATGGAAATTTGCTGCAAAAGATACTAATGTATTTAGTAAATAATGTTATCCTTATTTATTTTATCTGGCTTGCATTTATGCTGCCTTGGAAGTAAATTAATTAAAAATAACAAAATCCAAAATCATTACTGTTTCAAAGTATACTAATGTACATAATAAATTTAAGGTTCAACTGTGTTTGTCTGACGGAATTTTGATCACTGATGTCTGTTGATGTAAATATGTAAAGGCATGCTTAATATATCAGACGATAATTTTATAAAACCATTGTTTTTGTATTTCTTATTATGACATGTCTATATCCCCACACCTCCTTAGGCCCCATAAGAAAGTAAAGAGTTACACAAGTTTTTAAAAGATCGAGACGATAAATTATTATTTTTGAGATAATCAAACATTAAATGTAAATTTTCAAACTTTAAAATATTACAGTCTGGGGTTCAGTCCATCGTATACAAGAAAAATAATATAGATCAAAACCCACAAGTTACAGGATTCTCCACCCATATTCTAGAAACGTTTATTTTTACATATATTTTTCAATTTGTTTGGTTTTTCTTGAACTACCTGACGGGAAGTACTTTATACAGACATTTATGCAAACAAGCATGTTAAAATTGCCATAAATTGTTTCCATATTCAGCTGACCACAAAAAATCTTTATCAATCGAAGAAGTTTTGTCAATGTTTCGGGAAAGGAATAAATCTAATTGCTCCATTTAGACATCAGAGTATTGACTGTCAGAATTGCGAAGCTCCCACTGACTTTTTTTCACCATTTTGATCGGGAAATCAACAAATCATCGCAAAAATTGTAAATAATTATCATAATCAATTCATTATTGCCACAAGCAGCTTGTCATAGGAAAATGGCTGACAAAAGCAATGCCTGGAGGTGCGTTTAATTTACATTCGCTTATTGGTTAATTAATCAGCATGACTGACAAGTCGCGGTCAATTAGTCACAAGTGAGAGGTCTTTCTTTTACACATTCAATATAACTCTAATGCTTCCAGATCTACAGGCCGACTCCCTGCACTATCTTTTACCCTAGTTGATAAAATATCATAGCAGACTTCAGAAAGACCATTCCCTGAAGAAGAGTTAAAATTATGGTCCATGTTAACTGCAGACCCTTTATCTGACCCTAGTCTACATACCAAAGTGCACAGAATCTAAAATCCCCCCAACCAACCAACCAACCAACCAAAGCTACTCTCTACACATGCTCTTTTGCAATCTTTAATGTATATTTCAATTAACAAAAATATTATATTAAATGGGAAATTGCCTGCAAAATTCAGTCTTATGAACTAGTTAAATCCAATTAGACTATAACTACCTAACTCTAATTAAAGAGTTTCAAATTTCACAATAATTGGTGAATTAAACTAAATGTTTGATTATCAAGGAAAAGTTGTTATCACTGATAATTAGAAACACTTGTTATCATTGATTTATATTAGGTCTATAAACAATCAATCCTACCACTAAACTGACTTCTTCTTTTTCAAATTGCCTCTGCTAGTACTGTAACCTAACACCATTGCATGGTGTGGCTGCAGAAAATACAATATTTAAGGAATCACAGTCCCTTAGTTTAATATCATAGCCATACAATTATTAAATGTATCAACAGAATGTAGAACATTTTTAAACAAAAGTATCTTTTCTTCTAAACATTGATAAATACCATACCAACTTAAATAACTATGTTTAGCCCTATAATAGTTGCCACAAATGTGTGTGAATTGGATTTTTAACATAGCTTTAACAATTATTCAGTCATATCGCTATGATGTCTGCAGTATGGCAGTTTCTAGTGATGTCCAGCATGATGTCCCACCCAGTCACATTATCCTGAAATCAGGTCAACCAGTCCAGACACTAACCTCTTAAACCTGAGTGTCTAGCAAGGCAGCTGTTGGTACCATTTTTATAAGTCTTTGGTATGACTCAGCTGGAGTTTGAACCCGCACCCTCTCGCATCCAATGCAGACACTCTAACCACAAGCCCAAAGAAGCAGTCTGCCATAAATATAATAATGACATGCTATCTGAAATCACAATTTATTTGGGTACCTATTGTCACAGATTGTATTCCTGCCATAAATATAACCTGCTCTCTGAAATTATAATTTCTCTGAGTAAGTACCTCCGAGAAATTAAGTACCTAAGTTCCCCATCATGATGCATGGGGTTCTGAAAATACAAGTGAGCTGTATTCAACTGTCACAGATTGTATGTTTGCCACAAATATAATAATGACCTACTCTTTGAAATCATGATTTGGTGACCGGGGTATCAATTTTTATCAGGGCCCTGAGTGGTCAAAAGTGCTCTCCATTACGGGTCACTGCCATCTCACCTATGTCTGCGTAGGTTCGAGTCTCAGATTCGGCTAATGTAGTTATGTGAGAAAGTTTGCCAGTAGCTTCTCGTGGGTCGGTGGTTCTATTCGGGGTTTTTCCCCAGTTCTTCCTCCACCAATAATACTGGCCGCCATGTATAGCCTATCATGTGCTGAAAAATGGCATTAAACCCTACAACAATCTATTGTTATCATTTTATGGTTGCCACAAATGTAACAACAACCTAACAGACTCTCTAAAATCACAATGTTTTGCTGGGTGCATGTTAACATTGATTGATGGTTGCTATAAATAATGACCTAGTCTGTGATTCATGATTGTTTTGGGTACCTATTGTCATAGATTTTATGAAACAAACTATGAATTTAAGACCCAATGAACAATAATTTCTGACAAAACAATATGACTCCTCCCACAATCAATCAATTTAAGTTTTTAAAAAATATAATTTTTGGCAAAACTACAAAAATGTGCCAAATGAGAAAAACGATATCTACAAAATGAGAAGTCCATTTTTATATTCCATCTTTCTTACTAACCATCTCATTCTTATTAAACACAAACATCGAAACCATCTCATTCTTATTTATACTAAATACAAAACCATCTCAGTTTTATTAAACACTAACATCAAAACCATCTCATTCTTATTAAACACTAACATCGAAACCATCTCATTCTTATTAAACACTAATATCGAAACCATCTCATTTTTATTAAACACCAACATACTAAATCTGACAGCAAATTATCTTCAGATATGTTTTTTTTATATTAGGATTTTTAAAGTAGCTTTAAAAAAATTTCAGTCATATCGCCACTGTCTGTAGCGAGCCAGTTTATAGTGTTGCCAAGTACTGGAGCATCAAGCCGCAGAAATGTAGCATGATGTCCTACCCAGTCATATTATCGTGACACCAGGCCGACCAGTCCTAACACTAACCTCTTAATGCTTATGTCAAGAAAGGCAGCTGTTAGTACCATTTTTGTAAATCTTTTGGAAGGACTCGGACAGGGATCGAACCCACAACTTCCCGCTTCTGCAGCAGACGCTCTAATCACTAGGCCACCCGAGCGGTTTTTTGGACATGTTGTGTTAATATATGTTGTTCACAAGATACTGATACTGTAAATGCTGTACCAAAAAAAATCTGTTATGGTCTTTGACTTTGAACTTGATATTATGAACAGATGTTCACTAAACTCACCTCAGATGCTGTCAGGCTATACGCACAATTTCAGTTTGTTTAAATCCATAATTAACACTTTTTTAAAATAAAAAAAATGACAGTTATGAAAATATTATCATTAAAGGTAATCTTCACAATTCTGAGGTACCACAATTTTGGAACTGCTCCAGATATTATAATACAGCTGCCACCCCTCCTCCATCTGATATTGGCAACATAAATATTCTTTGTCAAAGACAAACATGAATTTTGTTGTTGTAGGGTTTAATGCCATTTTTCAGCACATGTTAGGCTATACATGGTGGCCAGTATTAATGGTGGAGAAAGATGCTGGGGAAAACCCCGGGAAAGAACCTCCAACCCATGAGAAGCTACTGGCAAGCTTTCTTACATACCCACATTGGCCAAATCTGAGACTTGAAACCCACGCAGACAGAGGTGAGATGGCAGTGATCTGTAATGGACAGCACTTTAGACCACTCAGCGCCCCTCACACATAAATAATTAAAAAAATTTGAACATGAATTTCAAGTGTTGGTTTAATGGAAATAACTTTGTTGCTCATATTTGTTTCAAGTGAAACACTGCAAACATAACTTGGTGTGTAAAGTGAGCCATATATTTCCTGGTACATTTATTTAAAATACAAGGAGCCTTTTGTAGACAACTTATCTTTTCTACCATTTTCAGCCCTACACTAGAATTTTAAAATTATCTTTAAAAGAAATATGATAATAACAATAAAGTGAGTGATGAATCAATAGAGATATATATATCAAGGGTTGAACAAAAAAACAGACCACTATACATGACAACCAAAATTCTTGGTTTGGCGATCACAAATTTCACTTGAGAGGTTTGTCTGGGTCAAGCACGATTTTATTAATGTGATCAGTTGCTTTTCACAACTAAATTAGTTAAGTTAATATAAGTACAACAACAGAAGTAAACAACAACAACATCACCCAAAAAAGAATATCTGCAAATATGTACAAGTCACAATGTCTCACACTGACTAGTGACACCTGCATATCTCAGCTTCACTTGACAATAGAGATCAAAGTTGTCAATTGTAGACTGTCATCTCTATCCAGAGACTTGACCTGGATTACCAGATGAAGGCCTGTATCATACATCCCAACATGGAGCAGACCAATACCACAGACGCTAGGAGATTAGGTGTGAATGGGGTGGACTGGACGACACCCCTCTAATCTTCCAGAACGATTATACTTTCAACCTGTGTTACAACTCCAAGCTTAAAAGAATTAGTATACCATGTTTGAAAAATTCATGAGGTCAATCCATTACTGTTACAATCTTTTTGTTACTTATTTAAGATGCTGTTTTGGATTGGCTAATT
Organism: Unio pictorum; assembly: GCA_030141615.1. Taxonomy (NCBI): domain Eukaryota; kingdom Metazoa; phylum Mollusca; class Bivalvia; order Unionida; family Unionidae; genus Unio; species Unio pictorum. Next base: position 9,739,554 of record JARLTB010000113.1, read on the forward strand.
TGCTCATGCATGTGCAGAAGGGTTAAAATTAGATCTGAAAAAATTGCAAAATTTAATTTTCATTTGGAAACAAATTATGACTTGGTGGATGTATCTGAGTCCAATACTAATAACACTATTTATTTTGTCAATATTTCTTGTTAAAAATAATTGAAAATGAAACTTCAGTTGATTTGCACATGTAACCAGTTTTTTACATTACTGGGATATCCAAGATAACGTACATGTATTTTGTAATTTTATTATTACTGGCAAAAAATATTTAAAGAAAAACAGGATAATCATGCCAAAGTTCCCCCTTTCCATAAGCATCTATCTGGCTTGAAGAACCAGCAATTGAGTTCCTGGGGATCCAGAACATTTACTTTTCAAACATTTACTTATCAACAAGATTTATTTTTCATAAACTTGTAAAAAGTTTCAACCACTTCTGTAAGTATTTTTGCAAACATAAAACCAGAGATTTATTAGCATGGGGGCAGGTGCTAATCTGTAGGCTGAGACAGCATGACATATATGCTAGCCAGACATTATCCTGCAAACTTTAAAAATATTATTTGACTTTTCCATGACCATTTTACAAAATTCAAGGACCCAAAAAGCAGCATGGCTAGCCACATGAATTTTCAAATCGAACTAAATGGAAATCATATCAGATATACTGTTAAGGATATTACTCTTGTTAATGAAACAAAATTGTTTATTGATCATAAATGTGTCATGTTTGTAAAGAAGATTTTCAAATTGGTGCTCAGCGACCGATGAAATCAGCGGTTATCATTTTTTTTCAACTCCCTTGTCAGAAATTCCATGACTTTTCCAAAACTTTGCAAGGTTTTGAGAAATTTTATGACTTTTCAATGTCATTGAAATTTAGTGTTTCTAAATTCCAAAGTTTTCCCAGATTCCTAGACCCAAAAGAACCTTGTATGAAGCAATTTAAGTTCCTCATTATAACACTACTATGATTAATTAGGCTTCTAGCGAGTGCAATTAGGCTTCGAGAGACTGCAATTAGGCTTCTAGAGAGTGCAATTAGGATTCTACAGAGAGCAATTAGGCTTCTAGAGAGTGCAATTACGCTTCTCGAGTACAATTAGGCTTCTAGAGACTGCAATTAGGCTTCTAGAGAGTGCAATTAGGATTCTACAGAGAGCAATTAGGCTTCTAGAGAGTGCAATTACGCTTCTCGAGTACAATTAGGCTTCTAGAGAGTGCAATTAGGATTCTACAGAGAGCAATTAGGCTTCTAGAGAGTGCAATTACGCTTCTCGAGTACAATTAGGCTTCTAGAGAGTGTGATCAGGCTTCTATAGAGTGCAATTAGGCTTCTACAAAGTGCAAAAAACAGTATGTAATGCTGCTGTTATTTGTGACAATGCAAGATCATTTTTCTTTTCTTTGCAAACCCAATTCCCTGCAAATTAATACCTTTACTCAACAAAGTGCCAGTAGATTTGTGTAAAAAGACTGTGCATGGGATCTGAATGCAACCAAGAGAAACTTACCAGGCACCTTCTTGGCCCAGTCAATAATCAATCGAAGCTCCATGTAACCAAACTGCATCAGCTCATTGATGCCCAATGATCGGACCAAATCTGGATCAAATGAGGCTGGAAATAAATTCAACAGCATTTAAACAGGATGATAAAACTTTATTATTATTCAATGCAGTTAAATTAATGAAACTATCAGATATACTGTACATAAGTGTGTGATGTGTGAATGAATAGGTCATTTCGATAGCTGATTTATCTCCCTTGAAAATGAGAATATTCAGCGCCTACTATTACTTCCAGGAATTATGCATAGCATTGACGGATAAAGGAATCTTCAAAGCAAATGAATTTTTGAGCATAAATTTACAACACACATATGATAATATGATGTATGGTTAATTAATACAAATGATGCCCACAGTACATATACCATAAGAAATGCTAATAAATTCATGCTCTGTGATTAACACAAGCAAACATCAGTAATATGTTGTAGAAAAATCATCCAAATATATTTGAAAGAATATTTAATAAAATTCCCTAAACAAGTATATTTACATATACCTATCTTGAATTTTAGGACCATATATTACCTAATGAGACTTTTCAGTTTTAAAATTCCATATGAAGCAAGAAAATGTATAAAATGTCAAAATAATGTTTTGATTTAAGAATTCAATTAACTTGTTTGAAATATTTATGAAAAAAATACTTGGAAATATCAACATTTAATGACAAATAAGCAAACAAATACTTGTGAAAAAGTAAAGCATATTTGGACAAATTAAAAACTGAATGGAGGACTGGATAGCTACCTAAATCTATACCGATTTCAAATTCCAACCATCTGTGACTCTTTTAAAAATAATTTAATAAATGAAACAAAACAAAATGTTCTAATTTAAATCACTGATCACTTTTCTTTAATAGACACTTCTTGGACTCGTAATAGTTAGATAATCTGTGCCTTCTCTCTCATTTTCTGTCTCATGGTGTTGCCTTCTTTCTCCCTTTTTATCTATATTATAACATGATGGCTGCTTATATAACTGAACTTTGATTATAACTGACTCGTATCCCATAAATGTAGAGCCTAAATTTTTTTTCTCAATAATGTCTTGTCCAAATCTATTCTATTTAGTAGCTTTACATTTTTTAAATAATCTTTAAACAAAAGAGCGATTAGTAGCTTTACATTTTTTAAATAATCTTTAATCAAAAGAGCAATTAGTGTCACGTAAACATAAGAAATAAAAGACACCCGCAAATCCCATCAAAATTCTAACTAATAGTGCTTTCTCTTTTTCAGTCTTTTTTTTAGCAACATGTGATTTGAGAAGTTTACTGTCACAATATCCGAGCCAGACAAAATGTGTTCACATTATAAAAACTATCTTTTGTAAACATAGGAAAGAAAAGTAATCCAAAACCATCCATGTGTTCACATCTTACGGTGAAACAGTATCTACTGATATACACAGTAAATGTCCAAACTTCAGTGGGTATTTCAGGTTTCACAACTGCTATTCTAAGAATATGGTAGATTGCAGGTATCTGGAACAAGTGTACACAGAAGACAGGGTGCCAAGTGGGGCATGAGCAATGAGTGGACAGAAGTGTTCCAAAGGGAATAATCTCGTTTTTCTGCAAAGTTTTTCTTCATAGCACTACAGCATGATAATGGGTATACATGTAATGTACTAATTCAAATTTAACTTCTAAAAAAGTACTATAAAACATGTATTGTGGTCATGCAAGACTAGAGCCAGAAGGTAAATATGCTCAAATTCTTCAAAAGGTACATGTATAAATAAAAAATATATGATTGTTTTAAAAAAACTAAAAAAATATTATGTCAAATCTTTTAAAATGAAATGCATTCACTCCTAAAGTTATACATTAAAAATATGCTTCCCAAAAAAAATCATTCATCTCATAGATCAGAAGTCAACAGACTTGACAATTGGCATTATCCTATCATAAGCTTCAGGGTCTTTGTAAAGTTTTCATGCAGACATTTTGCCAACTATATGTACACAAAACATACCAATGTATGTGTGTGTGTGTGTGTATGTATGTCCATTCTAAATGTTCCCAGACAGTCCAAGTCCCTTACTTTGCTTATTCCCAAGATAATTTGGATATAACCAGGCCAAAGTCAAGTTAACAGCATAACAAATGCATGTACTAGAAGACCTTCCTGTCTGCTCCCACAACTATTAAACCCTATCTTTATGACACTGAGAGATATCTACAGTAAAGATTGTTTATGTTTGCGATTTGAATTTTTAACAGGACTTGAACAATTTTCCAGTCATATCAATATGATGTCTGCAGTGTGGTAGTTTATAGTGATATCTAGCACTGGGGCACTGTGCCACAGACATGCAACATCACATCCCAACTAATCACATTATCATGACACAAGGTCGATTAGTCCTAACAATAACCTCATAATGCTGAGCACCAAGCGAGGAAGCTGCTAGTACCATATTCATAAGCTTTTGGTATGATTCAATTGGGGTTTGAATCTGTGACCTGCCACATCCAAGGCAGGCAATGTAGGCCACTGGAGCTATCTCAGTAAAGAATTTGCAGAAATTCAAGACAATTTCTATTGTTTTTAAGTGCATAGTTTTGAAACCATTTCTGATATTCTTTGGCTACCAGATTTTCAAATTGGTCACTGTGGTGGTCATACTGGATATAATATCTGCACTATTTTTAATCAGGAAAAAACTAGAGACCATTTGAAGACTTTTGGTGAAAATCCCATGCCGACATAACCATCCATTATGGTGTAGTAGCAACAAACTTTTCAAGTTGGTCATCATCGCGGCCATTTGCATTAAGATATCACAAGTCTTTTGGTGATGTAACCATCAATTACAGAATAACAGCAATAATAGGATTTTTAAGATGGCTGCCATGGTTACCATACTGGATGTTGGATCAGCATTATTTTCATTGAACATTAACAAGAAAACCTTAATAATTCTGGTGAAAACCCCATGTCGATATAACTTTCAAATTAGGAAGAGTTGCAATAACAAGATTATCAAGATGGCTGCTATCATAGTGGAAATATCTAATATCTGATCAGCATCACTTATATACAGGACCAAATGGAAGTCAAAATGAGTTATCTGGTGAAAACCACATGTACATATGACTTTTTCCATTCATCAAGAACAAGATTTTATGATCGCTGCCATGGTGACCATATTGGATCTCAGATCAAAATCATTTTCGTTAAGGAACATCCAGAAATCATTATTAGTAAAAACCCTGTGTCAAAATTAATTTCCACTTAGGAGGTAATAGTGATATCCAAATTATCAAAATGGCTACCAGGCTGTCTATATTGTGTTGTATATTTAGCACTATTTTCATTCAGGTCCAGCCAGATATCATAAAATACACAGTGTTAATATGACTTTCTACCGCTCTAGTGAGTGGCCTAGTGGTTAAAGCGTCTGCCACGGAAGTGGGAGGTCGTGGATTCGATCCTTGGCAGAGTCCTACCAAAGGCTTATAAAATTTTTTACAAACAGTTGCCTCACTTGATGCTCAGCATTAAGAGGTTAGTGTTAGGAGGGTTCAATCTGGTGTCAGGATAATGTGACTGGGTAGGACATCATGCTGCATGTCTGTGGCATGATGTCATAGTGTAGACATCACTATAAACTGTCTCAATAAAGACATATAGCAATATGACTGAAAAATTGTTAAAGCTACATTAAAAATCTTAATCATACACACACACACACACACACACACACACACACAATATGACTGTCCTACTAAGACAACTAGTGATAGATCAGCACAATTTCAAATAAAACTAACTATACACAATAAGAATTCTTCCACTGGAAACCCAATGTTGATACGACTTTCAGTTGAGGAGGATGATTTACAACAAGAATTTGAAGATAACTGCCATGGTAACCATATTGGAAGTCAGATTGGCATCATTTTCTTTCAGGACCCACTGTGAGAAGTCTTTGATTGAAAACCAAATCTGAATACAATTATATCTCCACCGTCCTAGGTGAAGATCTGGCAGCAACCACTTAATGGTTATGTTCTGATGACCTACAAATTAGACAACTGAAATGCAGCTTTCAAAAATCTAAAGTGAATCAATTTGTTCAGAACACATTGATGTGCTTCAGTCACAATGTTTAGTCTTCCAAGTGCAAATATATGAGACTTCATCTGATTTGCTGATAAAACTAGCAATTATAATAACAAAGGTCACAAGAACATGACCCCTCAGTCATCACTGTCAGATCTATGCCTAGGACAGTGGAGATCTGATTTTAATCAGATTGGATAAAAAAAACACTTAGAAGAAGTAATCATTTTCATTTAGGACCAATGAGATATCATATAAACTCTTCTGGTAAAAACTCCCAGTTGACAACTTTCCCTTCAAAAGTAGTAGCTATAAAGACATTTTAAAATGGCTGCCTGACAATCTTATTGGATGACCTATTGGCACCGTATTCAATTAAGACCAACTAGATATCAATAGAAGTCTTTCAGTGAAAACACCATGTTGACAAGACCATCCATTTAGAAGGCAAAACAATAACAAGATTTTCAAAATGGATACTGTGATGACCATACTGGATGCCAGATAAGCACCATTTTCATTTCAAACCAAATAAACATAATAAACAGTTTTTTGGTAAAAATCCCCTGCTGATATGATGTTCCATTCAGGAGAAATAGCAATAAAATTATTTTAACATGGTGCCATGGCAGCCATACTGGACATCAAATTTGCAGTTTTCTAGTGGAACAAGCAAGACACGATAATAAGTACAAATTTAACGTTGATATGACCATCCATTTAGACCGAGTAGTAATAACAAGATTTTCAAAATGGATGCTGCATGGTGAAAATATTGGATGCCTGAAAAGCACCATTTTCATTTAGGACCAGGTAGAGATCATAAGAAGTCTTTTGTTGAAAACCCAATGCTGATAGGAGTAGCTATAACAACATGGCATCATCAATACAGCCAATGTGGTTGCCATAATGGTTTTTTAGCAGCTCCATTTCTCATTATATTGGGCAAAGAAAACCTTGCCATTAATGAATGTACAAAATCTCATGGTAATCATCCAAGTAGTTTAGGGGTATCTATCATAAACTTGTGCAAACAGATGGATGACAAAAGGCCATGCCAAAAGGTTGCCTAGTACATGACCAAAAGAGCTACGAAACCATTCGGAGACAGGACTATGGGTGACAAAAAAAGAAGGTAGCCCCAAGCTATCAAAAACTTGGTGTGACAAGCTGACTGATCACACTAGGCCCTTCTGACAGCCTGTCTAGCCTTAATTTGATGCCAGAGTAATGTCTCTCCTCTCTCCTGTCTAGCCTTAATTTGATGCCAAAGTAATGTCTCTCCTCTCTCCTGTCTAGCCTTAATTTGATGCCAAAGTAATGTCTCTCCTCTCTCCTGTATAGCCTTAATTTGATGCCAAAGTAATGTCTCTCCTCTCTCCTGTATAGCCCTAATTTGATCCCAGAGTAATGTCTCTCCTCTCTCCTGTATAGCCCTAATTTGATCCCAGAGTAATGTCTCTTCTCTCTAGCCTTAGGTTGATGCCAAAGTAATGTATCTCCTCTCCTGTCTAGCCTTAAGTTTATGCCAAAGTAACGTGTTGTAACTTGAAGTAAAACAAGGTGTCTCCATTACTGACCTCTTATGAAATGCAATATGTTGCACTGGATCTAATATATCCCTAAACATGTATGGGGTTTATTACAATGTTCTGGGTGGGTTTATATTAATGAGAAAAGATGCATAAACAAATACAAACTTACTTGAATTTGGAATGACATCATTTTTAGGAAAATTAAATGGTTTAGCTGTGATTAAATCATCAACAAGCTTTCTGTGATTCTCCGCATATTCTGAAGTAAGGTCAGGCTCTGTACAATCGGAACTACCCATTTCCGAGGCAACTTCTCCAAGTCTGAGTCGCTTGTGGCGGTGCTTCCCTCCTGGAGATCTGTCCTCTCTCACCGCTTCAAGAAAAAAAGTTTAAAAAATTCACAATTGGCAAATACTTTACGTTGACCACAACAAAAGACACAACTAAAGACATAGCAAAGGTTACTTACATAACTTAACATCTGACTCTTCACTAAGCAGGCTTATGTAGTATTGTGTGAACACAATCAAGGAATACTATCTCCCAAATTTTATTTAATTTTTTGATTTTATATAATTAATATCCTGATAAAATAAATGATAATAGCATAATTAATATGCACAGTCTGATGCTAATAATCAAGGTCTGTTTTGTTCAATTTTGTAAATTTTGTTTTTAATGACACTTTCAAAGCATTACAAGCTATATCATGACAAAGAAATCAGTTTAAAAAACCCAGATGAGAAATAAGGTCTTCAGATCTAGATAGGCAACAATTCAGCCAATCAAAAGCAACGTATCTCATTATTATAGCCCATATTTAAAATCTGATCAAAATTTGATAAAAACAATATGGCTTCAAGAGTGACAACAAACTCAGTCAATCAGGTGCAGTATCACCTCATTAATATGCACGAGTCCTGTATACCTTCAATATTGACCAAATTCATGATACACCTCTCCCTCAATAACTTGCGAACCATGGGGTCCGCAAACATAGACCGCATAACTTGCGCACCATGGGGTCCGCAAACATAGACCGCATAATAACTTGCGCACCATGGGGTCCGCAAACATAGACCGCATAATAAGTGAGGGCATGAGTTACCAGGGGATATCCAACTGAAAATAATTTGATTTAACATTGTGAAAACCAAGGGGGTGGAGGTGCATTAGGGAATTGGGCTGTTTAATGATTTAATCCTCATTTTTCAATCATGTCAATATTAATTTTTTTGAAACATGCTTTTCTAATGAAGCTGTTCATTATTCTGTTTAAATAACATTTATTATTTTTGTTTTCTTGATGAGTCTGGTTCCCAAAGTGGTTTTTCATAGTATCATGCCAAATTGGGAGTCCACAGAGCAGGGAATTAGACTAAATGTTGATACTCTACCAAACAAGAATCCTTTGTTTTTGAAAACACCATTTATTTTGTGAGGTCATCGTCTATGTTGAAACTCAATTTTTGTATTGTTCAATTAGAACAGTACTGATTACCGGTACTGATGTCATGATTTCATTGAAAGTAATTATGAAATTTCAAATCACCCTTGAGAAAATCACTAAATGTTAGTTTTCTGAAACTTGCTTGCCATCAATAGTCCGTTTCTGTGAAACCAAGCTCTCTATTTTGTGAAGTATTCATTTCGTTTGGCTGAATTGCCATCTTTGATCAGAATTATGAAAGAGTTGTCAATTTAAGGTAGATACATACACACCAATTACACATATTACATGAGACTGATACGGAGATTAATGAAAAGAATCAAAATAAGTGTCCTTAATTAATTCTCAAAAGTCAGCTTGTTAAAGATTGTTTAGATGCATATTCTATTTTCAATATGAAAATTAAATGATGTGGAAGCAGATACATGTACATGAGTGAAAAAAAAATCCCCCCCCCCACACACAAAAAAGCAAAGAGGGAATTGGTTGACAATGAAATATTTCAGTGAGGGACTAGGTTTTAATTTGTTTTCTTACTGGATTTGATAGTAAAATTTGCACAATCAGCTGAAATTTTGGGAGAATCATTGATGAAGCAAAATGTTATATTACAAATTGATTAAAGTGAATTTCTATTCTGTGAGGGGCTGGTTTATTTTAAAGTTTACGGTTATTTTATCTAAACAACACTACCTCTTACAAATATAGCCATTTCCAAACCCTAATCAATCTAACCATTTATCTATTTTATACAAACGCATCCTTCTTTGTTCTTCTTATTTTATCTACATCCCCTCTTTATCTCCTTATTTACATATACATCTATATCCACTATTTACAGGAGTCTTTTTCAATAACTTCAATTTAAAGATACAATCAAAAATAACAAGACAACAAAAACTATATCTGTAAAATTAAAAATAAAATGATTTCCTTAAAACAGGCCTATACTTTGTTTTACTTTTTTACTTGAATATGATATTTTGTAGTTGTATTTTGGGACAAGTTCAAATCCCCAAGGGGCAAACTGAATTTTCCTGTCAGTTTGCCATGGGCAAGCATAGTTTTATTAAATTTACAAAGCCCTGATAAATCCATAAATTAATCAAATCTGTTAATAAAATCTACACAGTTTATATCCACTGAAAAATAACATAATTTTGTTATTATTTTGCTGAAATGCTATGCTTTGATCACATTCCCTGAGGAAATTACATGTTCATGTAATTTAATTTGTAAGGTGATACTAAAGGTGTGAGATAAGTTATCACAGATTGATTCAGGATGACACAGATTGAGTATTGCAGATTGATTCAGGGTGTCACATATAGAGTCATCATAAATCTGCATTTATAAATCTTTATCTGATTCGCATTTTCAACATTCATATAACAAAAGAAACCCACGCCCTCCCAACTCTTCCTTTATACAGACATGATTTTGACCATTAAAAACAACCCCTGAAAATGTGAAAGGCGAGGTTTGTGGGTACTCCCCCAATGGGGTCTCGAGGGGCAGCACCCCTGATCAGGGGGTTCCGGGGTCAAAGCCCCCTTGACTAAAAATGCATTTTACACGCATGAAAATCTGCTTCTGGTGCAAAATGTGACAATAATATGTAACAAAATAATCATTTGAAAAACTAATAAACTGATAAAAAATTTGAATAATTTTACAATATTTATTGTCACATGAATTTGTTCTCCAATACTATTGGTACTTAAGTTATTTCATGTGCATGTCAGTGTTCACATCATAATGAAGTCAATAATTAGGCATTTTTTGCTGCCAAAATATTACACTTCTCTTTTTTCATAACAAATATGAAAAATAAACACCCAAATACATCATCTATATGGAAATAATCCCATATATTCACTTGTCTTTTTGTCCACTGAACACAACCTGTTGATATGCCAGTTGAGCTCTTTTTTCAGCTTTAACTTTAAGAAAGATTTCTTTAGTCTTCCTTTTTGTCACCAATGATTTTGCTGGCTCAATGTGCAATCGTTTCTTTTCCTTCTCAACAAGAGCCTTTTTCCTTTCAAGCTCCAGCTTGTATTGGCGACATGCAGTGCACATATTTTGACAGATGGATTCATTTTTTCCGCATGCAGCTTCATTTGCAGGTGCGGTTCCAGATTCTTTCAACCACGACTTCTGTAATTAATATACTGCAGGCCATGTGCATTCAGTTTTCTTATAAACTGACCAACTAAATTTCCGTCAACAATTCGTTCCTGCCATTCCCGAAAATTCATTGGATGAATTTAAACTTTTGGCCAATCAGAATACTCTTTATGAGAGTCATGGGCTAACTAATATATGGAGCGAATACGTTACAAGGGTTGTTGTGGAATGGAACTGATAAGAACGGTTAAAAACCGAAAATAAACCCGGATCAGACATTATTTTAAAAACGGATTATATCAAGAAAAATCGGATTCAAGTCAGGAGAAAAGCAAAATTCCATTTTAAAATGGAGAAAAATCATGTCTGTTCATATCATAATGAAATATACAGAACATGGACCTGGAAAAAACGCTAGATAGATGTGTACAGTCCGACAAAAAAAGAGGAGAGGTATCGGCCAAAATTATTAAGAACTGACCATGTCAAAATGCAGTAAATGAGAAAGTGTTAGAAGTTATGCTTGTCGTGAATCCCTCATCACAAAGAATTTAGAAAGTGTTAGAAATTAGGTTGTGAACCCCACTAGAGCAGGAATTCAGAAAGTGTTAGAAATTATGTCTTGAATCCATCTACAGCAGGAATTTAAAAGTATTTGAAATTATGTCTTGAATCCCTCTACAGCAGGAACTGAGAAAGTACCGGGTATTAGAAATGATGCTTGTCATGAATCTCTCTACAGCAGGAATTGAGACAGTGTTAGAAATTATGCTTGCTGTGACAGCAGAAATTGAATAAAGATTCAGTCTCATGAGCAATATAAAAATTATTGAGTCCCAAAAAATATGTTGAAAGCCACATAAACATCAATTCAACCTAACCAGGCAGGAAGGAATTCATTGATAAAGCAACAAGACTCTGAAACCAGGACCCAGAGGAAACAATTCCTTTAACTGAAACAGAATAAAAATTTAAGTAAAACAAGACGTATTTTGCTTGAAAATGCTGAAAAGCATTAACTATTTTAGTACCAAGTACTGGTTTACATCAAACAATACTTTTAATGAACACATTCTTTTGTGGTAAAGGTGTCGACTAATATAGTTACTTTCAATCAACCAGGTTGATGATTACAGCAAAAACAGATCTATAAATTTAAAATACAATTTTACCTGGTTTAGTGAAGCATGAAATATAGGTCACAGTGATTTACTTCTGTGATGTGGGTGTACTATTCACTAGGATTCACCTCCTCGCCAACTTTTATGAATCTATTTATAACCAAAAAGTATACATTGACAGGGTGTTAAATTTCTATCTGGTCATAAACTAAAACTCAAAAACTTAACCCAAGCCAGCAAAATAAGAACTGTAGGTCACACTGACATTCTTCTGTGGCATGAATGACACACTAATAGAAAGGTACACAATTAACAAGTTTGATGACTAGCATCAACAGAGCTTGCGAAATTAACCTAAAGCACAAAATTTAACCAATGAGAGAAAAGTATCAGAAATCAGTCACGATGATCTATATTTCTTATGAGGGTATAGTACTTATCAAGATGCACCCTTTCAGTAAAATTTAACCAAGAACGTACTACGAAAATAAATGTACATGTACGCACTTCCCACAGGGAGGAGTAAGTGCTATGAAACCCATTCCAAACTGCTACCTAGGGTCTAGGAAGAAAGAATGGTTGACATGCAGTCAGGGTGTAAACATGTACGTGGTAATGCTAACTAATTCTACAGCAGATACCTAATTACTTTAGACTTAACAACAATAATTAACCTCTCCGAAATTAAAAGGAAATAAACTATAACAAATCACTGGCAGAGAACACATTTATCTGTGAACAAATAAACCCTCAGGGCTCAAATTTATCTTTAAGTATCGGAAGTTTTGGTAAAGTGGAGAAAATAAACACCTGCAAGATCCTATTTCAGAATTTCTAATGGCAAATTATTTTACTTGTTACTAGTATTAACCTATATACAGCATATAATGAAAGTCTGTTCTTTTTAATGAAAAAAAAATGATATATGCAATTTCAACCAAACAAACGCAATGTAATCAAAATGACATGACAACAATAACAAAAAAAGTCCTATTCCGTAAAATTAAGTTCTTTTCAAAGTCACAGCCCTATCAAATATCTAGGCCTTACACTTAGTAGCAAATTTAATCTTTACATATAAGAAATATGCACCACAGCCAATCATGCTTTAACACATCAACCCCATGTGCCGAGTTTATGGGGCATGAGGTAGTAGCCTACTTCCAAGGTATGTAGCATCAAGATCATGCATGTGGGTGGGTGGTATTATAGAAAGGTATACAGATTTAGCTCTACAATGATACCATATAATCTGGACATTTTATTTGCACTACAAAATACAGAGGGAAAAACCTAAGTATTAGACCTGTTTTTTTATACACCCAAAATTCGCCCATGGTTGGAATCTGATTTTGTGTCCAGATTTTAGACTTTCTGGCCTCAGATCTAAGGCAGACTGGTCTGAAGTGCACATAGGTGAACCTGTGCAAAAAGCAGGATAAGGTGAACATTTTGGATAAAGAGTCTTCTTCATACGAAAATTATGGGTCCGATAAGCAAAAAACACAAATAACCCCAATTTTTACCTTCTGCTCATGTGCAAGGAAACTAACAAAAGGAAAAACAAAACTAGTCATTGGGGTAGTGGAAAATTGCTTGGAAGTCAATATATTAGGATGTATTCAGAAATAGTCCCCAAAATGTGTTTTCTACTCACATTTCATGCAAAAACCTTCAGGGGTTAATGTGTTAAGAATATTAAGATCAATCAATCATACCACCCATAAATTGTGAAAGACTCAGTTTTAAGGTTTAGTTAGATTTATCTGAGAAAATGCTTTAAAGGTCTGGGACCCCTGATGGCAGAAAATGACCTTGAAAAAAATCCAGAAACAAGCAGCCAGATTTACTACATCCAATTATAATTAAACTCCATCATGTTTGAACTCTATATATTCAATAGGTTGTCATGTCGCCCTAAACCAATGTAAACTGGAAATAATAGTAAAGGCTTTTTAAAAAGGTTTAAAAAAAACTGCAAATATCTTCAGTGACAATGTGTCCTAATAAAAAACAATTAGAAATCAACAAGAACATATCCACAGGATATCCATTGCTTAAAGGATGGTTACAAAACTTCTTTCCTTTTAAACAAAATTGATTTGTTTCTTCTTCAAGTTATTTGGCACATTTATGCCAATATGGCACAGAACCAAACTAAGCAAGATCCCACTGATTCAAGTTTGTATGTTTTGAACATGAGGCATGTGTAAGACTCATAAAAAAGAGCCTCACCAGACTGAAATAGAACATATAAGGGCAAACCACCACTTTTAGGGAAATGTCAGAATAAAATGTTACTGAGGGGACATCCTATAAAACTGCTAACAAAGCAAGTACCAATAAACATCAAAGACACAATAAAGTACATTAGAACTGGTCTTAAAAGATTACTGCTGTGAGAGACAACCTTCTCAAGAGACAAAATCTCCATGCATTTATTTATTAACTGTGTTATGATCGGTAATGAGATATCTCCTGTCTTGAGAGACAAAAACTCAATGCACTTATTCATTAACTGTACAGTGTTATGATCGGTTATGTACAGTGTTATGATCGGTTATGAGATATCTCCTGTCTTGAGAGACAAAAACTCAATGTATTTATTTATTAACTGTGTTATGATCGGTTATGAGATATCTCCTGTCTTGAGAGACAAAAACTCAATGCACTTATTTATTAACTGTACAATGTTATGATCGGTTATGAGATATCTCCTTTCTTGAGAGACAAAATCTCAATGGACTTATTTATTAACTATGTTATGATCGGTTACCATTAGTTTTAGGCAATAGGTAGTCTTTCAACACATGTTCTATTCCGCTGCTATAGATTTTAAGTAAATTACGATAATATCAAAGAAATATTTCTGTATTTGTGAATAAAATGGTTGAGCTTGAAGAGATAACCTACTTCACCTTGAAAATATAATGGCTGTGCCCTAGTTCAGAATATAGTATTATTCAGTAACATGTATAACCACATTAAGCTACATTAGGCTACACACCAGTGTTTCCCTTTACCCTTATATGCACTTCAGAGACTCCCAAATCTTTTAATTGACCCCAGTTTTCGTACCAACAGTTGTTTTATACTCAGTCTGACCCCCCACTTTTGACACCAAGGCGACTTTTGACTCTTAGTCTTGGATCCCTAGTGGATACACTGCTACACACTGAATAGCTTATCTAAATTTCACCTTATGTAACATTGTGCATGACTGTATTTTTGCTAACTTGGCATAAAGGGCTTTTAATAATGATTTGCAGAATCGGCATACTTAAAGGGCTATTATAATGATCTGCTGAATCGTCATACTTAAATGGCTAATAATAATGATCTGCTGAATCGGCATCCATAAAGGGCTATTATAATGATCTCCTGAATCGGCATTCTTAAAGGGCTATTATAATGATCTGCTTTATATAACTGGAAAATTTAGCACTCGCAAAAAGATTTCAGAGTGAACTCACAATTCTGACTGTCACGCTGTAAGAGAAACCAGATTTCAACATGTATATGTTAGACCCTAAAGCTATATTTTCAAGCCATCAATATGTATGAAGGTCAATTCGGCAAACAAAGGGTGTCAAGCCAGTTGATTGATATAGCCATAAAACTAGTGATGCACACTTTATTTTTGCCAAAGCATGACATTGTTCACAGGTAAGTGGGAATTTTATTTTCGAAACAAAAGGGGGTTGTAAACCCAACCTTGACAGACTGTTGTGAGGTGTCCATGTCTGATCACTGTATGAACCATATCCAATCAGAATTGAGCAAGGTGTGGCCAAACATTAGAATCACAAGTTTAAATATATTATCTTCAGAACTGGATGTCAATAGTGCTACAACCACCTTGCGGGAATTAAGTGAAAATAAGCTACTCCAACGTTATTAGTGGGAAAATTCTGGGAATAACAAGGAACTTCAGTACAGGAAGCTTTTAGGGACCAGAGATAATTACCCTAGTGCAGTTGGTCCGAGTTCCTGGGAGACAAAAGAGAAGGAAGAATGGAAGGAGAAGTTGAATGAAGTTAGGGACCAGAGGGAATTACCCAGCACAATTGGTCCAAATCTCTGGGACACACAGGAAAAGAGAAGGAAGAATCATACAGATCAGTAGGAATACATGACAGGATGAAAATCTAGCACACAAATTCAAATGATGAAATAGGCAGTCACTAGGTCGAGTGATACGATTTTAGTTTATCTGAGAGATGACTGTTAAATTATGTTAAATTTTTCTTTTTTAAATTTCACAATTTGTGTATTCATTAATTCAACTGTTAGCACATCTGACTGGGGGCTCAGAGATGTGCATCTCTCTATCACTAATTCAATTTCTGACAAAAATGTGCCAGGGTGGATCTTCTGTATTTGAATAAATTGGGAGTACCCCACTCCCAAACTGAATACGGCCAACCTTTACGCTGACTATGCAAGGATTAAATTTGCGACCTATACTATAAAAATTCCAGAACAAATCTTTTAAGTGCATGTCAGCAGGCTTAATCTCTCACTCAATATAATCAATCAATATTTCATATTTTATTCAAAAACTTTCCAAAGGAAGTCAAGCCAGATAATGTGATATACATGAGGCCTAGACTGATAGCATCCTATACATGAGGCCTAGCCTGATAGCATCCTATATATGAGGCCAAGACAGACAGCACCCTATACATGACAATTTATAACTGGTGGTTTTGCCATTTAACATTTTTATGTTCTATTTCAAAAGGTGTATTTTAACGTGTGATTTCAGTTTCTGCAGTTTGGCTGGTTTAAATGTACAGCTTTTAAAGAAAGGAACTGTAATGGCCAGAAATTTTTGAAGCTGCACTTAAGAAACAAAACTAAACTTAAGCTAATGCAAAAATTACTAGACTCAAATAATTGACCAAAATATAACATACACTCAGTTTGAACACGTAGATGTAAAAGTGGTTGCATTGCATGCCAGTTGATCAATTAAAAAAAAAAAACAGTAGCAAAGAAAAAACTACATGGACCCTAATCTGCCACAAAATTATTTCATGACAATTATGCAAGCAAGTTATTTAACAACAAATTTTCAATGGTTATTTGTTGTTTTACAAGAATCATATGGAGATAATTCTGGGTCTAGTCATTTGTTTGTTTTTGTTTTTATGGTCTAATGCCATTTTCAGCACAATATAGGCTATACATGGCGGCCAGCATTAATGGTGTTGGAAGAAACCGGACAAACCCCGGAAAAAAACACCAACCCACGAGAAGCTACTGGCAAGCTTTCTCACATACTACATTTGCCGAACCTTAGACTCGAACACACACATACAGAGGTGAGATGGCAGTGGTCCATAACGGACAGCGCTTTAGACCACTCGGCCACTCGGGGCCCCTAGTCATTCGTCTAAGTGCTATTGATGAAACAATCATTTCACTTCTTTTGTCTACAACTGGATGATTAACTGGTATTCCCAAGTTACCTGATTATGGAGGTCATTTTTGAAGAGCATTTATAAGACAAGAATGATATAGAAATCTTAAGGCATAAGGAACTCACCTTCTCGCTTCATGCCCATTTCCATACATTTTTGAAATCTACATGCCTGGCAAGTGTTGCGTGTAAATTTGTTGATCATGCATTGGCCTTTATCTTTACAATTATACATTAGATTTTTCTGGACAGTTCTTTTAAAGAAGCCTTTACATCCTTCACAAGAAAACACAGAATAGTGGTACCCAGATCCTCGATCACCGCACACCAGACAGGCAGACGTTTGGTCAGAGTCAGAGAGAGGCTGACAGTCTCCACTCTGAGCATCAACCTTGCCAGAATGGAGATAATGCATCTTTGACCCTGGTGAATCAAGTCCGACCTGTGAATCTGGATCATTGATTGTCAAGACTGAAACATTGTCAGTGGAAAATGTAACGACTGAATGTCCATCTGCACTCTCGATCTGTATCATTGGAATATTTCCTGTGACTCCAATACTGTCATCTACATCTTGGGATGAGACTGCTGAACTATGCATATCCATCATCATTATAAATTGTTGAACAGAATTAGAGCCAGCAAGTAGAACTGTTCAGCAAACCTGAGATGAAACTGAAAGTGAGAGAAGAAATAAAGAATGTAACTATATGCAACGTTAGAAAACATAACTGACAAAACTTTGTCAATGAACACATAGTACAATTGCTAAGTCACTATACCGCCATGACAAATGAACTGAATGTACCATGCATCATACACAAGGATAAACTTTCATAATCATTACAGTAAAACAGATCTTGAAAGACCAGTTATGTGAAACAACCTGTCTTGAGAGACCATATTCTCAATGCACAAATTTAATGATTGTATAGTGTTATGACCTGTTATGAGAGACCACCTGTCTTGAGACCATACTTTTAAAGCAGAAGGAGTGGTCTTTCAAGACAGGTTTTACTGTATTAACGTATTAACATTACCAGGCTTACAGTGACAATGCACATGGATGCTTTAACAACCCAACTCCTCTCCCATTGATGAGTTCTATGTTGAATAGTAATACATACAGTTTGTTGAATGAATACACAGGTGAAGTGTAAAATAAATATATGATGGATTTTACAAAAACTGCAAGGGTTGTCTTTGTTATCTTGATGATCTGACCATATTTCTTTTTATTGATCTTGATTTATATCACCCACAAACCGATTACTACCCAGCACAAACAAAAGAACAACTTCATAATAAAATGACAGCATTATGACAGCGACCAGTTACTCTCTATTGGTCAAATAAAACTTAAATTTTGATATCGCCCTAAATGTGAGTCAATTCAACAAAATGCTTAGTCAAAATCTTTTTTTATTTTTTATTGTGGGGTTTAATGCTATTTTCAGCAAATGATACATGTACCGTATATCTGGTAGAGGAAGAACCATATAATGCCCTGGGAAGAACTGATCTGCAAGAAGCTACTGGCAAGCTTTCTTACATGCCCATGAAAACAGGAAGGTTGAGTAAATACTAAACTCATAAGGACATAAGGTGAGATGCATGTGCGATCTGTCAAATAAGTGATGCTAGTACTAAAGCTAAGATCTACAACATCACAAAGTTCTACAACAGTT
Source organism: Unio pictorum (assembly GCA_030141615.1). Lineage (NCBI taxonomy): Eukaryota > Metazoa > Mollusca > Bivalvia > Unionida > Unionidae > Unio > Unio pictorum. The sequence goes on from JARLTB010000113.1 coordinate 9,758,543, forward strand.
AAATACAATTTACAAATCAACAATTTCCCAAATACAGTACAATGAACATATATATGCTAACAAACAAGACCATCACAAATAATTTGCTTAGGATGCTCTATGTACCAACCGATTACTATCACACACTGGTATATCCATTATTTTGGGCAGGTGGGGTTAAGTGCACTCTAGGGTACAAAGAGACACTCTGTGGAGGTGGCAGATACCTAAAATATATACTTGCTTGAAAGACAAAATGTACAGACCCAGATCTGTTTTCACATAATGTGCCTGAAGATCTGGATTTGTGCAGTTTGTTAGGAGTAATCAGCAGAGCAAACAAATTGAGTCTGATTTTCAAGTGCATTATGCTATGATTTTCAAGTGCATTATGCTATGATTTTCAAGTGCATTATGCATTATGATCTACATTATGCAGATCAGCATCTTTGTTCTTTGCAATTTGACTCGACTTAAATAACTGGTGACACTTACAGAATGCATCACTGTCATACCAAACCCAAAAAATTCATAACATTGTCATTTTCTTGGTTTGCTAACTTTCCATTGGTCTAACTCATAAAGATGTGTTATAGCTTATTGAAAAGGAAACTTTCTCCACTTCAAAATGAAACATAGATTACTGAAAAATGTTATTTGTGAAAATTGTTATTGTAAACAAGATTGATTATCATTGATAAATTGATGGCCATCTGCAAAACTGCAATTTCTTGACAAACCTTGTCTATTGATATTACAAAGGTTTCAAATCCACCATCTTCACTAAGAAGATACAATTTTCATAATTATGACTTGTTTTAGTATCAAGCTCATGGTGGGAATCACAACTCAAAACAAACCGTTCCGTTGGCCTAGTGGTTAGAGCATCTGCCGTGGAAGCGGGAGGTCATGGGTTTGATCCCCCGCCGAGTCATATCAAAGACTTACAAAAATGGTACTAACAGATGCCTCGCTTGGTGCTCATCATTAAGAGGCTAATGTTAGGACTGGTCTGCCTGGTGTCAGGATAATATGACTGGGTGCGACATCATGCTACATGTCTGCGGCATGATGCACCAGTGCTAGACATCACTATAAACTGCCTCACTGCAGACATCGTAGCGATATGACTGAAAAATTGTTATAACTACGTTAAAAATCCTAATCAAACAAACAATCAAAACAAAACAAATAAAATTCAATTAATTGGAAGTTGAACTGACCATGGCATATCTACACAATTTGTTTAAATCTATTTTATTCAATCTTTCCAAGCAATCCCTGTTATAGCCATCCCTATTTTGAAAGTGTACGACAAATGTGGTCCTGTAGATTCATTTTCTAATTTTAATTAAGTGTTCTTTTAAAATGTATTGTAATACAGTTTAACCAAAGTCTATTCAAACCTGTTTGCAGAATATTCTTACCGTAACCGTGATAAAAAAACTTGTATGGCTATCAATGGACTTTTATATAGGTGGCCAAGTACTAAATGTGATCAAGAAAAGAATATGCTGAGTTTAACTAGGGCTGAAAATTTACAACTGTGCTGCATGTCTAATTGACACAATTCAATTAGCCTGCTATACAATACATCATTGCTAAACATATTATGGCCTTTCCTTCTTTAGAAGTGGTAGGTGGTGCCATTTATACGATTTACTGGTTGTATTTCCAGCATGCCGATTTTACAGACTGACACATACTTAGCATGTATATACACTTCTTGTCTTGTATACAAATCGTATACTCATTATTCCCACTATGAAAACGAAGTCATAGGGACATTCTTTTTGCATACCAGGACCTAGCAGCATGGAACTAATTGCCCATTGCACACAAAGACACAGTGATCCCTTACAATAGTGCTCCTAAAACTCACCTTTATTGACTGCCAGAACAAACTTAAAGACCTAATAATGTTTACTACCTTAAATATTTTCAGCATTTTTTGTTTTACAATTTCATGGTGTTTGTTTTTGTTTTTTGTATTCATCTCATTATAAATGTTGTAAAGAGCTTAAGAGCTTCTAAAGATTAGGCGCTATACAAACCTCATTATTATTATTATTATTATTATTATCATTATTATTATCATTATTATTAGTATTATTATTATATATTAACTAACATGACATGACAATTTTTGTATTATTTGGTTAATCTTGGTAAAATTAAATCTTAATTGCAGTACTTAAAAAAAAACCCAATAACTTATGTACACAACACAATTTTGGAGTATCTGAAAAATATAACCTTGCATGTCTGTGATACAAGATATATTGTATTTGTTATTTGTGTATCACATAACAGTGAAACAAATCTAAATATTTAAAATTGTAAATACATGTATACACAATTTTCAAAATTGAAGAAAAAAAAACCCAACTTATGCAAGATTTAATACATTGTAATGATTGGTTTTTGTAATGAGAGAGGAAAATATCTGCTTCTACAAACACGTTTATTCCATAGCATACAGACTATAACCGACTTGCTTGTCTGACCTGCATCTAGCACCCTATCGGTCATGCTTATCTCCAATCACTAATATGCTTGTTCAGCAATAGGGAAATTCTATACCACTGTATAGCATTGCTTCTAGAAAACTACATATATAATCACAGAGCTCTCAGAAACATTTAATTACGCGTATCTGGACGCAAATTTTTTATCTGGGACGCAGAAAATCACGCACACAGGAGTCCTCCGTACGCATGTTTTTTTTGGGGAGGTTGGCTTTTATTTCTTTTTTTTTCCTTTGCAAACAGGATAGTTTTGCGGCATAATAAATATGTTCTAATCACTATGAAAAATGAGGCAATGCTTTTATTTTAGTATGTTGCTGACTTTCTTTGAGCAAAGGTCATCGGCTTGCTTTGATGATGGTGCATTTGTTATTGAAAGGCACCGCTAAAGGCTCTAGTTGAAGGACCTAACAAATACCCATTTGTTATTGCTGCGGCAACTCCAGATAATTGTAGAACATTCAGACAGATTTGTTTAATTTGTTTAGTATATATCAGTGCTTCAAAGGTAATCAGTTTTTTTTGAAGTGTCAGCAAAACAATTTTCTTCCATCTGGTTTTTATAAAAAAATTAGCGTCATTTGGTTGACTGTACTCATTTCACGTTTCCGCCTTCAGAGGTGTTGGATTTTAACTAGTCAGTTGCATGGTTATTTTAATTATAATACAGCATACAGTAAAAAGACCAGATATCAGCATAAGCGGATTATGATATAACAGTGCATTGTTATATCTAAGTTTGCTGCATCCTGACATGGTGCCTTTGATTTTCTCTACTCCAAACGCAAGTCTGTACATACAGTTTTTATTAGCCAAAATTCGTGTTGCCACAAATATCGCCAGATGGTATTTATTTTGTCACCAAAAGGGAAAACAGAATCGCAATTTTCTACATTGGCGAAGCCCCATGATCCTGTAATTGGTTTCATTTCCGATTGTAGCTGTATAAATATTGCATGCGAACTCGAAACCAAGACACATCGAGACTTGGACAAAATGCCATTTGCAAATTTGGACAAGTATTTTAGGGTTAAACAAAAAAATGATGAAGATTTAAATGAGATTCAGAACTGTGCTTAAGTTACTAGAACTGATATAGTGACTATTCTGCGCATGGCTTTGAAAATATGTAATGTTTATGCATCAGGCTATGGAAATGAAATACATTACTTTCGAATCTTTCTGTCTGCATTTCAGCCCAAAAATAATTAATTTTATTTTTTTTATACCAAAAAAAGGCAGGTTATTGAATAATTACAGAAATGACGTATTGTTGTGCATAATTACCAGTCACGCCGAATAAGCTGATACAGTTGTACATGTCAGTGTTGGGAGAATTAAACTTGATGGCAACCAACAGTTCTTCTAATCTTCAAAGTTTATAATTTATTGGGATGGGACTGCAACTTTTGCTGGTGGGACTCCTATTTTTACCAAAAATGGGAGTCCTGTACTCCTAGTTTTAAAATCCTAGTGAGACCTCTGTAATCACGTGAGCATGTCAAAATACTTCATATATAATCACATGAGCATGTCAAAATAGTACATATATAATCACATGAGCATGTCAAAATACTACATATATAATCACATGAGCATGTCAAAATACTACATATATAATCACATGAGCATGTCAAAATACTACATATATAATCACATGAGCATTTCAAAATACTACATATATAATCACATGAGCATGTCAAAATACTACATATATAATCACATGAGCATGTCAAAATAGTACATATATAATCACATGAGCATGTCAAAATACTACATATATAATCACATGAGCATGTCAAAATAGTACATATATAATCACATGAGCATGTCAAAATAGTACATATATAATCACATGAGCATTTCAAAATACTACATATATATCACATGAGCATGTCAAAATACTACATATATAATCACATGAGCATGTCAAAATACTACGTATATAATCAAATGAGCATGTCAAAATAGTACATATATAATGACAATGTCAAAATATATCTTAAAAACTAATGGAACTGTATGCTGTGTGAAGAAAATCTTACTCATCTATAGTTCATTCTATCACTGTTCATATCTGCTTTTTTTCGTTTCTTATCAAATTTCATATCCACATCTCGAAACAAAGCTGAAATTACAGAATTCATTTAATGCACAAATGATCTTAAACATATTTCCTACTGACAATAGTACAACACCGTTATTTCATTACATGTTGAAAAAGACTGGTCTGTGTACACATAATCAACTTTGTCCCAGAGTTCTGGGATGTAAATTTCTCATACTGTAAGAAAATGAATGGGAGGCAACTACATTATGGTCAAATATAGCTGAATCGGAAAGCTGAAAACTGCGTAGTAAACAAATAGTCATCACATGTTATGGTGGCATCGAAGAAGCTGACATAAACAGGCTACCCTGTTTCAGCATGTCACGTCTCACAAGTGTCATGCTGTTTTACTGATACAAATGGTGTTGAAATAATTCATGCACAAATGAATTAAGCAATTTCATCCACATTTAATGATGGTGATGTGAAAATTCAGAGCTACATATACAGCTATCATTTGTTATACTTTGTCCAACGAACTATACTGCAGTATATCTACTTTTCTGATATTTTCGTGTAATATATAATATACCTGAACATCTACCTCGTATATTAAGGATATCCAAGATATATATGGAATAGACTTAGGTGGATTTCATGTACATTGTAGGTGTGTGTGTGTGAGATTGGGGTTCATTTGGGCGTTTCAAGTAACCCGATGGGACATTTCAGTATCAAGCTGACCTCTTGTATCTTTGAAGGTCGCCGAAAGAATCACTTATAGCAATACATGGCGTATGTTAAAGCAGCCGAAACAACGAAAAGTGTGACCAGTAAGCCCCATGTCTTTATTTTATTAGCTATTGTCCGATTGCAGACTTGTACCTTGTGAACAAGGAACAAAAAATTAGGTCATCGTGGAGAAACAACTGCTAATAACTATACTGAACATCAAGCATAATAAATGCTATCTAACTATCGTAATTAAAAAAATTAATATATAATATTAACCAGAGTCAAGATTTAGGTACTAAAATAAATGTCAACCTTGTATAGTTTGTTTTACATATAGAGATGGTATACAATCTTGTCCAGGTAAGCTGAAACTGGCAGACTGGTTCCCTGTCTTGTTTAAATAAATAAGTATATACGATCAAGCTTTGGTCCGAAACGGATATTGTCTCTTATTTATTGTTCACAAGCAACAAAGGGTCCTACTAAACACCGCAAAGTCAGACAAAGTCAGACAAAGGCAGACAAAGTCAGGCAAAGGCAGACAAAGTCAGACAAAGGCAGACAAAGGCAGGCAAAGTCTGTTTAATTTTGATTTATTTGTACATATTCGTATATATTATACTAGATTACTTTGTTTTGAGATTAAAATATTTAAAAAGCTTGATTTAATGTTTTTTGTATGTTTAATTGGTACCTACGTACATTTAATAGAACAAAGTCAGACAAAGGCAGGAAAAGTCTTTTTAATTTTGTTTTATCTGTACATATTTGTTTATATTATACTATATAAATTTTGTTTTGAGATTTAAATATTTAAAAAGCATGATTTAATGTTGTTTGTAAGTAAAATTGGTACCTACGTACATTTAATTGAACAAAGGCAGATAGAGTATGACGAAGTCATATAACATAGATATCGTATGACAAAAGCTATTTGAATGTGACAAAACCAGATTTATTAATTTTATATAAATAATTCTCTTATTGAGAGACACGTAATACAATTATGAAAGTGATATTAAATATTCTATTAGCATTCATAATCATAAATTTATGATGTACTTTCAACGAAAAAGTCAGACAAAGGCAGGCAAAGTCTATTTAATTTTGTTTTATCTGTACATATTTGTTTATATATATACTATTATAACTTTGTTTTGAGATTTAAATATTTAAAAAGCTTGATTTAATGTTGTTTGTAAGTAAAATTGGTACCTACGTATATTTAATAGAACAAAGTCCGATAAAGGCATACAAAGTCACACAATGGCAGGCAAAGTCAGAAAAAGGCAAACAAAGTCTGTTTAATTTTGTTTTAGTTATACATATTCATATATATTATACTATATTAACTTTGTTTTGATATTTAAATATTTGTGCTTTAATATTGTTTGAAATTAAAATTGGCACATACGTACATTTAATAGAACAAAGTCGGACAAAGGCAGGCAAAGTCTGCTTAATTTTGTTTTATGTGCACATAATCGTATACATTATTTTATTATATTAACATTAATAATCACATATTCATGATGTAACTTTTGTCTGAACACGCGCTTTCCGAAATTTACGATTACCACACCTCGCATTATGTTACTGTTCACTTGCTTCGTGTCTTTGTAGACCTGCATCGTGTCCTTTGATTTGGCTTCTTGGCTACTTTCGGGTCCTTATGGACAGTATATTTCCCATCCGAAGATGTCAGTCCTGAAACACTTGCAGTGCTTGCACTTAGGAATTTGCTGAAGAGTTGTTGTTTCTCCTCTTCTGTCTTCGCTGTCCATGAAAGTTTGGTAATCTTAAATTTCGAAAATCGCGTATTCAGGTAAAAGTTACCCGTCCCGTATAATGACCTTCTTAGATCCACCATCTCCACTTTAACTAATTCGAATATCTTTTCAACCAGTTCGTCGGTTTTTCTGGGCTCCCAGTTAAGTTTCACTTTTAATCTGTGGTTCATGCTTTCTGTGTTGTTGTTTGTCCAGAGTTGATCTTCGTCACTGGAAATAATGTGGTTCGCCAATTTGTTCTCAACATGCCGAACGTAATACTGCAGGAAGTCACTATGACGTTGTTCTTCAAGATTGTTTTTAAGTTTGATGTTTCGCTCCTCAAAGGTCGCAGAGTCGTTTGCCGTTGCAACACCGTTTGCTCCGAAAATCATGTCAACGATTTCCTTTCGATCAATTACACTCTTTGGTATCTTTTCAGTCATTTGTCGAAGTATATTATCTTTCAGGTGTTTTGAACATAGTTTTCTTGTGCAACCCGGAAATGCCATGTCTATGGCGTTGATCATTGCACGTTCGTCGTCAGTTCCCAGGATCATTTCAATGTTTTTGATTTCTATGCCAAGCACCCCTCTCAAATGCGAAAAAAATCTGAAGTAATTCTGCTGGCGACCATCCCAATGAAGCATGAGTGGTCCCAGAAGTACTGGCGCGTCTCCAGTTCCCTTGCGCAGTACCTTATTTGATTTGTACACCGTGGTTGTGACAAAACACTTTCCTAGTGAAAATGTTCTATCGATGCCCACAACACCTTCTTTCGACGATAAAAACGACTTCAAGTCCAGTATTTGTTCATTAGTGTAGCATATTACTGAGGGTAAGGGATTGTCTCTAGAATGAATTATCTCAGCTACATACGGATGTTTGTCGCTTAACATACGTATAACATTCAAGAGTTCGTCGGCAACGTTCTTCGAACCTACGCCACCTCTTTTTTCAGCCTTCACGCGAGCCTTAGCATTCTGACACTGTCGGATATCGCGTGGATAATTTAATGATTCATTATTTGCCGAGTCCGTCAGTTTTCCATACACTTCACTGGGTTTTTTATGCTTAACCTCTTTCCGAATCATTTGAAGAGTTTGTGGATTTGTTCGTTCGTATGTTTCCGTGCATATTTTTGCATTTCCGTGTGGTTCTTCCGATGTAGCATACTGTCCAGTATATTCGACAATGGCAACATCTCTGTTGAAAGAACCGTCAACATGTGTAACCCGCTTTCTATAAGATGGTTGGCGTTTTAATGCTGCGTAATACCTGTTAAATATGACTATATCCGTCTTCTCTGGTTGTGGAACGACCTGTTTCAAAGCTTTTGAACCTTTTTCGTGAGTCTCAGTGTATATTACATCGTCCTTAACTATAACATGCACGAGTTTTTTTTCTTCAGTCCGTCACCTTTCATCATAAATTTTGTTTTTACACAACGACCTTTTCTATAATACCATGCACCGCAATCGTCCCAATAGTACTTTGGTTGTTTTGCAGATTTTCTTACTGTGTTTTCTGAATTGTCAAGCACGACATACACATTGTCTTTAACACCTAAAGGAATTTTGTTCATAGCCGGAATTTCACTTACAATAATGTCCATTATTTGCTCTGTACTTAGCGGTCGACCGGCTGGTAACGAATATGTTCCTGCAATATGTGTGTCTCTAGAGGATGTGTGATCACAATCAGCATAAGTATCATCACTTAAATCACTGATGTTGCTACTGACCTTGGTGGGAGAAAGATTGACAACATTTTCTTCATCGTGAAATACTGAATGATTATTTATGCGCGATTCATCGCACGTCATGCTTGCGTCATTGATCGATTTGGCTGGCGTACTGACCTTCTCTGGTTTGAGTAACGACATCAGTGGTACAAAATGATTTGGAAGCCATATCCTGGCACTGCAACCTAGTCTCGACCACATTACACAAAGCGCTTCACACGAATTTTCATTATGCCGTGGCTCGTGTGTTCTTGTCAGCAATTTAGCTTGGAAGTCCGCTTCGCCATTCACAAATGGATACACAGCGTTTATTGTGCACCGCAAAACATCGGCTGCGGATTGAATAGTCCATGCACTAGAGTACCCACCAAGTTTTGCACAGTTCGCAGTTGCTTCATCAAACGATGGCGAGCATAATGAAAAATCCTTGGCGTATGGTTGCGTGGTATAATAGTCACAATTCACAGACATTTCAATGCACGTGCGTGCTCTAATTTCTGCACTTAACGTTTCATTGCCACAAAGTCCAATAGACAATGCATTAAACAAACAGTTCCCATCACCCGTGGTCATAAACGGTTGCAAAGTATCGGTTTCGTTGCGTGAATTACATTCCAAGAATCCTAGAGCAGTGAAATCTAAACGAAGACTTGAAGTGTCCTTCACATGGCTATTTTTTAGAGGCGGTAAAAGACATTTTTCTCGACGGGCAATAACACGGAGAAGATCAACACTCAATGAAGCAGCCTACAATCATAAATAATATATATATATATATATATATATATATATATATATATATATATATATATATATATATATATATATAACTTTAATGAAAAATAATATTTTTTTGTGATACAAACGGTAGTGTTTAATGTTAAATATAAAACTGACAAATAACGGGGTTGCTATATTATTTTATTATTGTCGGTCTTATTTATTTTTGCAATTTTTATAGCGAAAATCTCTTTGCTTTTCACAATTACTTTAAAGTGAAAAATATTTTGCGGAAACAGGTAAATAATATATCAGTTATAAGTTTTAGTGCTGGTCAATTTTAAAAAAAATTGAATTTAACGTTTGTTTGATATTTAGCATACAAAATTAAGACAGAAAACTATCGGGAAATGATTTGACTCAGATGAAGCAGTCGTAAGATGAATATTACGACGAACAAAATATTATTGTATATGAATAATGACAATTGTTATTGGGTTCACAAAGTACAAGTATTACCATACGTATAAATAACTACTCTAACAACGATGCATAGAATTCTACAACCTCGAGTATCATTTAAATCAGATATATTACGAACTAAATGATTATCACTTACCTCGTTCAGCCGGAAGAGAGCGTTCATGTAGCTATATTCTTCACCATCATTGTTCTTAATGCAAACTCGGCACATAAATTTATAATTCCCGGAAAGTACATTCAGTTCACTAACTGCGATGCCATCACACAATGCATGTACCCAACTTTTGCAATAATCACAATGGACCGAATCATTGGAACAATTCTTTTTGCAAACAGCGCACGTGTACTGATGGAGTTTAGCACGTTTACGAGCACGGGCAGAAGACATTCTGACAAATATACAATACGTTATCCAATAAAGAATATTATATGTAGAGAATGTTTAACACTTTAAACAGTTGAAACACTATAACACTACAACACCAATGTTTAAACAATAAAACACAATATTTTAAATATAACTCCTAACAACTTATTGTATCCTGCTCTTGGTAATGAGTTGAAGCTTACTACCGTAACTGAATCATGAAAAAATGCTTTTGATGAAGATTTGTATTATTGGCTATTTTATAATAATCCACAAACTTAAAATGCCAGATGTTTCAATCAGTCCGCTAATTGATGCAAACAATACTCACCTTTGATATAGTCAGGAACCGTGGAAAGCGCGACATTTCAATAGCAGTATCTATGATTGAGATTGCCGCCGCCAGCATATAATTAAACGCTGAAAAAATAACTGCTGTTTAAACTATACTATATGAAGAAATTTGTATAGTAAATTAGCCAGTAACCGCGTTTGATTTTGCCGACAACGGCAGAGTAATGTGTTACCGTTTGTAGCGAAATCTCGTCTTCTCATCGGATACCGCAAACATTATTAGCAACAGAAAAGATTTGTATTACCGCTTAATACACTGTAATGATTATGCTGAAAGAAATTATGATAATAACATATGAAATGATGTATTCTTTTTGTATTATCAGACTTGTCATGGTCGATCTTTTTCGATGAAAGTGCATCATAAATTTATGGTTATGAATGCTAATAGAATATTTAATATCACTTTCATAATTGTATTACGTGTCCCTCAATAAGAGAATTATTTATATAAAATTAATAAATCTGGTTTTGTCACATTCAAATAGCTTTTGTCATACGATATCTGTGTTATATGACTTCGTCATACTCTATCTGCCTTTGTTCAATTAAATGTACGTAGGTACCAATTTTACTTACAAACAACATTAAATCATGCTTTTTAAATATTTAAATCTCAAAACAAAATTTATATAGTATAATATAAACAAATATGTACAGATAAAACAAAATTAAAAAGACTTTTCCTGCCTTTGTCTGACTTTGTTCTATTAAATGTACGTAGGTACCAATTAAACATACAAAAAACATTAAATCAAGCTTTTTAAATATTTTAATCTCAAAACAAAGTTAATCTAGTATAATATATACGAATATGTACAAATAAAACAAAATTAAACAGACTTTGCCTGCCTTTGTCTGCCTTTGTCTGCCTTTGCCTGACTTTGTCTGCCTTTGTCTGCCTTTGCCTGACTTTGTCTGCCTTTGTCTGACTTTGCGGTGTTTAGTAGGACCGAGCAACAAATGTTACGTAGCCATAAAGATCAGTGATAAGGCCGACTTTGTTGTTGAGCGGCTCCATAATGGGCAGAATATATCATGTGGAAATTTCTTAATTAAATTTGTGTGGGCCGAATATATAATGGGCTGACTTTGTTATCACACGAAATCTCCAGTTATCAGACTGATTTACAGATAGAGGCAGCAAAGCAATAATAGGCCGGAAACCAGACTAGAGTCAAACGGAAACTACTACATCACTACTAAAAGTCGAAAAGACTGATAATTAAATCCCAATACAGGGTTTAAAAAAAAACAAACCAAAAAACCACACACAATATAAGAAAACAACCAAATAAATGATTGTTTTTACTTTAAGTTTCCATGCTTGTTATACATACTTCCTTACCTAATTTTATATACTGGGATGATTTATCACTCTCTTCCACTAAGAATCTGAAATTCTTCTTACATTTATTTGAGTTATAGATGAAATGACTACTACATGTTATAATATATTTCAGCTTTGATTCCTTAGAAAAGGTCTGTGCAAAATAGTTTTAAGAGTTTTCATGAAAGAGGTAACTACTGCCATAATTTCATGCAAATTTCCTGGGCAGACTCAAATTTTTATAAATATCTTGTTTATATATTAGATTCCATAGTAGTGAATAGTATTCTAAAATCGGTCATACGATGTGTATTACCTTGCTAAATGAATCTCGAATGAATCGTATTCTTTGGTTTAAACACCTCCTAAACAGACTTTAACGTGTGGTCTACTGTGGCATTACCCTTCTTCTTGCCTTACAAGCGTTTTGGTCATCAGACATTTTATCAAAATGAATCATGACAAATTTCGTGATTGCATTTCAACATGTTCTTCGTTATGAAAATTTGGTTTAAAAACAAAAATAGCAGGCGAGAAATATTTTCATCGCTATTAATGACAAAGGTCATAAAGGATAAAAACTTGGCCAATCGCCCACTTGAACGAATCAGACAGTGGTGTTTGATTGGTGGAATGCCAGGGATGATGTCAAGTAGAAATTATCAATTAATGCATGCAAGACAACAGTTAATTTTAGAATGGGCAAGTAATGTTATAGTATCAATATTTCAACTGTGGATTCAATGTTGCATATCATGAGAGATTAAAATTCCCAGGTCATATTTTCTGGTATCTTTTTGTGAGAGAAGCTTGTATATTCACTGAATGTTAAGAACCATTTGTTGGAATCTACTGTTGGAAACTTAAGTCTTCCTGGAGAATCGTAAGGCCTATGTTTTGGATTCTACTGCCAGGCACTTAAGTCTTCATGGAGAATCGTAGGGACCATGTGTTGGACTCTACTGCCAGGCACTTAAGTCTTCATGGAGAATCGTAGGGACTATGTGTTGGACTCTACTGCCAGGCACTTAAGTCTTCATGGAGAATCGTAGGGACCTTGTGTTGGACTCTACTGCTAGGGACTTAAACCTTCATGGAGAATCGTATGGACCCTGTTTTGGACTCTACTGCTAGGGACTTAAGTCTTCCAGGCGAATCTTATAATTTATATTATACTTAAGATTACTTTAATATCATCTGTGATATCATCAATATCACCTTTAATATCATCTGGCAGTCGAATTAATTGAATCTGGAATATCATTAATATAAAAAGGAATAATACAGAGCCAAAATGTATCCGTGCGGGACACCACCATTAACAGGTTTCCAAGATATCAGTCAACCGTAGAGAAATAGTCTCGGCCTCTACCATTCTAAATAGTATATATCAGTACATTCCTTCCAATTTATGAATATGCCTCTTTTGTATAACAATATCGAAAGCCTTGTGAAAATCCAAGTAGACGTTATCAATTTATTTTGATTATTATTAATTTATGTGTTTAGAATATAGTTTATTTAGATTGCTACAGTTACTTTGGTTAGAGCATCGGCCTGGGATGCGGGAGGTCGCTGGTTCAAACCCCGGTTGAGTCATACCTAAGACATAATAAATAGTACAAACAACTGCCTTACTAGGCACACAGACTGAATGCTCTCTTCCGCATGTCATGAGAGTTGACTGATGGAAACACTTTTTCGAACTGGGACGTGTCTAATAAACGTGTGTGGTTTATATCAATCTGGACTTTGTATTTTAAGGAGCCTGCCATTTTGTCATCTTATTGGTTTTGTATCTTTTGTGGATACTTTTAACTTACTTGGTACTGTAAAGACAGGACTGTGCTTATGTGCCGTCAAACCTTATACATAATAATGACAGTGGCATTGCTGTTCACGGTTATATGCGCTATATACAAAACTAAAAGAAAAGTAGTACGGGGAAATTGCAGTTTAAAAAAGATAAAAAAAAATAAAATAAAAAAATATTTTTAAAAATATAAAATAACACACAAGTAAAAGAGGATGAATCAGACGGTTAATACTTTTCATTTTCCTCCAAATGAAGGACTTCTACCATCGGAGGCATGAGAGAGATTTATATTCTTGTTATGTATACTTAATCTATATTGTCTATACCTGACTTTTATCATGATCGCAACTGAGGTCTGTGAATGGAGTTAATGCATATCTGACTTTTTATCATGATCGTAACTGCGGTTTTTGAATGGAGTTAATGTATACCTGACTTTTATAATGGTCGCAACTGAGGGTTGTGAATACAGTTAATATATATCTGACTTTTGCCATAGTGTAAGTAAACACGATTTTAAGTAGCAAGAGTTCACGGTCAGCCTTGTTTGAATAAGACTAGGTCAGTCATTTTCCATTATATTGATTGTTTTTCCAGAATAATCTGTTGCAACATAGGTCACGTGAAAATGTACAAAAGGATAATTGGTAAACACATATGATCTCCATGGCTACTCAAAGACGCACAGTTCTCCAATTAGCCAGTTTTCATTTGACCGAGACGGTAACAGAAAAAGCTTAATTAGACAGAACTCTGACTAGCAATGGTACACATCAGACTAAGTCTATTCGAGATGTTTGGTAGACTAAAGTACTGCAATTATTATAGCGTGCACAATTATTGGTCGTATGCAATTTTGTCGTCTAAAACCGACTCGTTTGAAGACAATCATCGCCAGTTTTGCATTAACCCTACGGTCTTATTTGCAACTGATCACGTGCATTCATCGTGTGCATTTTTCTCATAATAAATGGATTGTGATATAACGAAACTAGAAAGATACGTGGGCTGCCCTCTATGCAGAAGTGCACCATATATGAAGTACCACACAATAACACAGTGCGACGAAACAATAGAAGAACGAATCATACTAATAATGGAAATAATGAAGGTGGACAAATATGACAGACGGCAACTACTCTTCCTAGACGGAAACTTTAATAAACAATTGGTACGACAAATAACGGACTTTATAACGAGGACTCTAATAAGGTGTGGACCATTAATGAAGGTTAGGTAAATATCTTTTAAAATATAATTTAAAAAAAACTTTAAATATTTAAACTATATTAAATAAAAAAATAAAAAGAAAACAAAAAAAACTTCATTGCTGTATAAACAATGTAAGGGGAAAGTACACATGAGGACGTAATAGGGCTAAATCACATGGCGCCACGCAAAGTGAGCAGGCCTGTGACAGAGTTTGGAAAAACCACCCATAATAATAACTCTGTATTTTCTAATGTACTTCTATTTCTCTGGATACTATATCCATACTTTTTCTGCCATGTCTATCTCCCGCAATAGACATGGCTCCCAATTAAAGGGAATTTAAACAATTTAGAAATTTTTTTCTTAATAAATAAAATTATAAATAATTGAAGGCCAGACCAAATTGAGACAGGAAATGTACAGCCAAATAAAATTGTACATTTTCTGTCTCAAGGCAGACGGACCAAAAATATAAATATTACATAGATAAATTGAAGAACACTAAAATTATTAAATAATACACTTCAATTTATGTAAAATTCAAAAAAAAAAATTTTTTTTTAAATTAAAATAAAATAAACTTTTTATTGTCTTCCAAATTTGGAGAAGACAGGGAAAAAGAAACAAGACAACTGGTACAAATTTGAACGAGAAAAGGCTATCCTTTACAAAAATACAAAGTATATACTTTATATAGCACCACACAAATAGCACCAATCACAAATAGCAAACACAAGGATAATAGGACATATAGGAGACCACTAGTCATGGTCAAATTGGGCCCAGGTGCATGAGTGGTCTAAGGCGCTGGCCTTTACAGGTCACCGACCTCACATCGGTTATCGTGGGTTTGAATCCGGGTATGTGAGAAAGCTTGCCAGTAGCTTAATGTGGGTCGGTGGTTCTTCTTTCTCCAATTATACTGGCTGCCATGTATAGGGTATCACGTGCTGAAATATGTCGTAAAACCCACAACAACAGCAAACGGTTCGCATAACTTGATTTCATATACATCCAGCATCTGATACAGGTACAAATCTTTCAAAAGTCATAAAAATTTAGTTTAAGCATTCCAGAGAAAGAAAGTGCAATATGGTAGTAAAAACTATAACACAGTTGTCGCCCGCCCCCTTCCCCCCGCTCTCGTCATAGTGCTTGTCGTATCCACATACAGTTTGCATCTTGCATGGCAACATTAAAACTAAGATCCAACCTAAGTAGAAAGACAGGTGGACATTTATTTTTTATAAAGTATCGCTTCATTTAGTTTATTTTGAAAATTGATACAAAATATAATCGATCGTATATGGTAATTTGTCACAATATATACATGTCGCTTCAAGTGAATTAGTTTAATCAACGTGCCGCACATCTACCTATTTATATTACCCATTTATTTGTTACCCGTGTCAATAGGTAAGTACATCCGGGTATGAATTAGGTAACTATGTATATAAACGTATGACTAACTACGTCAGATTTGTATTCGAGGCAGGCATTATATAATGGTAAGCTTTGTGTACTGGTAATGTTTGTATATTGATATTACATTTATTACATATTGCACTTCATTTAGCAAGCTTGAGATTTACATATTCTGATTCTCATTTAACCCGGGGGGAGGGGGGATTCTCACCATTAGAAGTTTCTCGATGATACAAAATATCTTCTTGTACAGCTTTCATTCTCCATGCATGAATACACTGGCCACTCCGTATCGCTACTTGGTTTCGTTTATTTCTAAACACATTTTACTATTTGGTCATCGTTTAATCTCACTGTAATGAGATTGAAATCAAGATCTCTAACGTAACGTAACATTTATTATTTCGATAAAACAAAACGTAATACTTCTACTGCATTATGCGACCAAGCCGTCTTTTTCGCCAACTAACGAGTTACTGACTGCAGTTTGTTGACATAATTATATCGAAATGTAAGTAGCTTTCATATCTTATTATAATTTACCTTTCTGTGCGTAATATTAATTTGCAGAACGGAACAGAACATGATTTAATATCTCTCCAAAATGGCTATTTTTAGGCTTTTGGGAAAAACCTACTTAGGTCAAATTTATACCTACAGTAATTGGGGTTTCCTTTATGACCTCATGGTTACCCAATCGTGTTTAATTGACCGTCACCAAAATTAATCACCGCTATCTAACTATATTTAAATCAATAACATTTTTCTTTCAGTTAGATATCAGCTAATACAATATTCGCTTCTTGATTAAATAACGCAATTATAGGTTTGACTAGTTCAGTGTCATGTATTAACAAATATATATATATATATATATATATATATATATATATATATATATATATATATATATATATATATATATATATATATATATATATATATATATATATATATATATATATTATAGCAGTAATCAAAGAAATATTGGATGATTAACAATAGATCGCCGTGTGTGTGTGTGTGTGGTTATATTATTCTTCGTGATCCATCTCCTCAGCATTTTTTTCTCTCTCTCTCTCTCTCTCTCTCTCTCTCTCTCTCTCTCTCTCTCTCTCTCTCTCTCTCCATGGAGGCGTCTTATATACATTAATGTTTGATTGTTCTCGACTAATTTGCCACATACATGTAGCCTTAGAGTGCTTTTGTTTAAAATGTTTTTTTTTGTTGTTGTTATGTTCTACCCTGCGTATGTAACTGTAGTTTTGCCTCTCGGACTGTAAGGTAAGAAATTCTTATTGTTATCCGTTTGCAAATGACTTACCTATGCATAATGCTGGTTATCAAATCAATCTAAACCATGAATTAAAAAATAGCGTGTGACGAGAATACAAGCCAACCACCCCCATAACAGGAATGTATTAATACGCTAGTTTAACTTAATATAAGGTAAATTCGGACATATATAATTCGTCCATCTATCGGTAGTAGATTAATATATAAAAAAATATGCTCCAATTCATGAAACACCGATTAAAAATGGAAATTAGATTCCGGTAAATTAGTAGTATGTATTAACTAGTAGTCTGTTATATGCGAAGTTCCAATCCACAAATCACGTCAATTAAGGTTTGACTTGTCATGTTTATCTATATGTTGTGTACTTTAAAAAGAAATAATGACTGTAAATTCTAGTGATTTATCGTTAGCTACAATTTCGTACATGCGTATGTTTTATTTTAAGAAGTTAAGAAAGTACAAATACATGATATATATATATATATATATATATATATATATATATATATATATATATATATATATATATATATATATATGCTTACGTAACAGTTACTAATAATAACATTATTAGTAAATATGTTTACAAGTTTCTGGCTTTTCGCATGGGACAGGTTAGTCAGGTAGTATTTTAGAAGAATTCCCATTGGATGGTTTAAATGATACGAGTTCTCTTACCATGATGCAAATTTGAAATTTGTCATGTATGAGTAGCGACAATATGCGTGTTTTAGTTTTTAGTCTGTATATATGAAGATCGGACTTGGTTGTTTTCTCGTTCTTATTTCATGCATTCTTGTTATAATCTTGTCAAGTCTACACACACACACACACACACACACACACACACACACACACACACACATATATATATAATTTGAGTCCAAAGAAATTCGTCTGGATTAAGTGCTCACTGGACAATACTATTACTTTGGAACTAATGTGAGTGAAGAGGTCTAGACGACGTCATTCTGACACGTCAGGACTGTTGGTGGACCAGTATCTGAAATGTATACGGACCATTTCAATTTTTCGGACTTTAATATAACTTTTTCAGGATTATTTTGAATTCAATTCATAATACTGTAAGTTCCGCTTAAACGTTCATTTTATAAATTGATAACTAATTTCATTATTAAGTTTTACAAAACGTGCTGGTTTTTCTTCTTTCTTTTAATTAGTTTTTTCACCCGAGGGTCGTAACAGAGTGATGTTCATCGAGTCCCCACTACAAATTACAACCACAGATAAATATTCAAACAAATAGTATAAATAGGTTTTAACCATAGTTAGCATATATTCAGCAATCGCAATCATGTCCACTGATTTGAACTCAATGGTCATCAGATTTTTGTCCAACATTCAATTTGTGTTTGATTCTGGACCGAATGGATAGCCAGTGTAGGGTACAGAGCAGTGGTGAGGTGTGCTCTGATCTGGGTACTCTAAAGATGATCCGAGCTGCTATGTTTTGAAGTTTTTGAAGTTTTTGGAGTAGATATTGAGACCAACTAGACAAAATTGAGTTACAATAATCCAGTCTTGAAAGTACTGATGAACATACAATTATTTTAGTGACATCAACTGAAAAAAATATATAAGAATGGAGCTTATGTGTCTCAGTTCAAGATATGCAGCCTTGTATATGTTCATGACATGTTGGTACAATCAGAGAGTACTGTCTAGAGTAACACCTAGGTTTTGTACTGACTGTGTGAATTTAAGGTTGGTGTTGCTGATATTTGATGCTTGAGATAAAGTATGTGAAAGAGAAAGTCTTTGTGTTGTGATCAGAATGGTCTCAGTTTTATCTTCATTCATCTGCAGCTTGTTACATGTCATCCATGATTTCACATCAGAAATCCATCTCACTACTCCTTGGACGGTAGCATCAACTTCAGTGGGTGACTAGACTTGTATATTTGGGTTTCGTCAGCGTACAATTATCGAGACACTGGGTGCTGATCTATGACACCTGAGAGCGGCTGAGTGTATAGATTGAGGTGAAGAGGTCCAATAATAGAATCCTGTGGAACACCACAAGATAGTTCAACTGGGTCGAGTGTATTCCATTTGCAGATACAAATTGTGTCATGTTGACTAAGTAGGATCTGAACCACTGTAAGGCTGTATTCTGAATGCCAAATACATGATGGAAACGGTGAAGTAATATAGCATGATGTACTGTTTCAAATACTGCAGACAAATCAAGGAGGAGGAGTACTGCAATCTTTCTACTATCAAAAGCAGATTGAATGTCATTTAGTACTTTCAGAAGACTAGTTTCAGTACTGTGGTAAGGGCGATATGCAGACTGTACATTGCTAAAAAGACTGTTTTAAATCATCAGACGAGATACATGTTGAGTTGTTAGAACGTTTTCTAATATTTCTTTATATGAACGGAAGAGTAGAAACTGGGCGGTAGTTCTTTAAATCGATATGGTCAAGTGTTGGTTTCCACAGCAGAAGCTTTACGATGGCAGTTTTGTAAAATGATGGGAATACCCAACAGAGAGAGAGAGAGAGAGAGAGAGAGAGAGAGAGAGAGAGAGAGAGAGAGAGAGAGATATTAATAACATCAGTTAATGACGGCAATATTGTGTGTCTAAGCACTCAAGAAGCAGTGATGATGGATTTGCATCAAGTTCATATGACTTTGGTCATCACTATTGACCGTACTAAATTCATAGAGACAGGTTCAAATACTCCTAATGGTTGTTTGCTGAAATTCTTTATCGTATGGTGACGACGAGTCAATTGAAATTGTGTTATCAATCGTATCCCTAATGGTTTGTACTTTTGTCACGTAAACAATCTGCAAATAGGCCCGGAAGGTCTGCTGGAGACAAAGTAGCTGTAAGTGGCGTACATTTGTTCCTTGACATTAGTTTGCTAGATATCTCAACTCTTTGCACCTCTAACACTCCGTGATCTTAGTGTTGTAGTGAGACAATTCGGCTAAATGGACTATGTTTGTGACGTTCTTCGTATCTTTATAGATTTTGTATGAATAGTGAGTCTGGTGGAAAGCCAAAGCCCTCGCATTTGCGGTGATGTCTTTTAGCAGTGTGAAGCTGGTCCTTAACACTGCTATACCATGGAGAACACTTTTTAATTGATACTCTGCACTTGGTGGCTGTTGTATGCTTTTCAAGCAATAAGCGCATGTAGCTATAGAGTTGTTCTGCTGTAAGAGGTAAGCAAGTTTTTAGGTTTCCTTAGATGTCATGCATTAGTTTGGTTCTATTTATCATACTGAAATTTCTCTTAGTAGCAAATAAAGGAGGATGGTTATGGACTGATACGTCGAGATGGCATATAATGCAGAGATGATCTGATGCAAGTTCGTGGGATACAATGGTGGATTACAGAATATTATCATCAGGTCTATGAAGAATCCAGTCTAAAATGTAACGATGTTGATGGCTGGGTTGGTTATCTGACTGCTTATGGTTGAAAACATGAATTGAGTCTAGGAGTCATTCAATATATGAGTTTCCAGGATAAAGTGAAAGTTGAAATCTCACCAAGAATAATTTAGGTGCCACCTATCGAATTTCCATATTCCATTACATTCGGAAACTGCTCAAGAAAGAGAGATTCAGTCAGCTTGTTTATTTTCCTACTAAGATGAGTGCAATAGAGCCTGAAAAAAATGGACTGACCCTTGTTCCAGTGTGTGTTGTTTGAACTTGTTCAAACAATGTGTGGTAGAAAGTGAAGGTCTTGTTATGTTTGCGAAATTTTATCAAGAAATTCTTTGTGATGAAGAATTTCCATCTCAGCGAGAGTGATGGGGGAACGGCTTGATGGAGTAAGTGGTGGATGTTAAATCCGCCCACTTGGGCTCATTGTCTGATGTTTTAGCCATGTTTATTTCAGGAAGAAGACGTCGATATTCTGATCGTTGATAAAATTAACTATATAAGTGCTCTTTTCTGCTGGAACTACCGATTGGGCGTTGCATAATGCAATACGCAGTGGTATCTCTGGGTCAGTTGACACAACGGTTGAGGATTTAAGATGGATTTGCACGAGGTTATCAAAATTAACGGTCGAATTTTTTAAAAATTGTTTAGCCGAAAAGGGCCGAAGGGATATGGCTGGAATTCTTCTTCCCGTTCTACGCCGGCCAGCTTTGAAACACCGTTTCTGTTTTTGCTTCCTTATACTTTTAAGTAATGATGAATGTTGTCCCAGTTCGTTTAGTCTTAAGCACAATGTAGAATGAGGAGCCAATTAGTGGTAATTTAAAGCAATTAATCAGGATCCATCATAGCATAAACCGGTTGACTATATATCACGTGATGGCGGTTTATTGAAGAACAAAGGACGTCTTAAGAATGGAACAAGACAGATGAGAAACATTGTAATCGTTCTCGTTTCCAAAACAAGGAGATGAAGAAGCACATACAAACTGAACAGCCAATGTATGATGAAGGACAATAATGTAGACGAAGATAGACAACAAGCACATATATCATGAAAAACAGCACAAAAAGGGAAGAGCTGAGTCAAGTTGGTTAAGCTTTAGGGGCCATCTTTCCAGAAAATATAGAAAATACTAATTGTGAACAGAGGTCAATTACATGTTTCAAAGTACAGGAATTACATACAATCTTGTACCAGGAGTTACAAAAATACGTTTGTCAGCATAATCAGGTTAATATTGTTGTTTCATCTAGAAGTTCGTTTGGGCTGGAATTTATTTCTACAATTTGTTTAATTGAGTGATTTACTTTTGTCCGTGAAATACAAATATTTTTAGACATAGATATTTACTGGGATTTGTAGTGAAATCAAACTTGGAAATATATTACTGAGTTTTTTTAAGAAAAAGAGTGTTATTACAACAACACGATAAGGCCACCTCAGGCACATCAGCACATTCAGATTTGTATTTAATTAGGGTTTCCACTAAAGTGTATTCAGAACCTTTATTATCAGGACTTGTCTCTGCAATAATAGGATTATATTGGATGTAATTGGCAGCAAGTTCTTTGTTTCATTTTTACTTTGTATTCTAGGGAAATAAATTATTTGTTGAATTTACAAAGTCTGCAGCTCTTTATTCTTTTTCTTACTTATTTTAAGAGCATATACTCATAACACGATTCTTACAGAAAAATATAAACCTCATCAGCTAATAAAACTGTTAATTCAAAGGCGCCATTAAGCCTTATTATTAAGATAACTATTAGTAAATGTCAACACATGCGTCAGCATCCATTTATAGCTTAAGATATTATGTAAATATTACAGCCATGAATACAAAGTACAGGAATTACATACAATCTTGTACCAGGAGTTACAAAAATATGAATATTCATAACAATATTGCAATTTCGCGTGCATTTTTAATTAGCATTATCGACAGGTGCATAATGAATATAAGGTAAATCATATAGATACCTAGAGCGAATTTACAACGAAATAAGGTAATACTGTTATCTGCAAATAATGTGAATTACATCCTTTGCGTATACATTAGGATTCTCTGAGATAGCCATATTTTAACTGAACTTTTGTGATTTTCGTTTGGGATCGAATTAACTTTATCTCCAAAGATTTTTTTGATGGTCTAAGTGATTAGAACGTCTACATCGGGAGGTCTCGGGTTCGAACCCCGGCCGAGTAATACCAAGGAGTGAGACATACAAATGGTAAAAGTATTATTTTTATTCAAGGATATAAACATTCAGATATCTGTCAGAATTAATTTTTTGAAATAATACCAATTTGCACACAGTAATATATCGATAGCTGCCAGATATCCTGAGGTAATTTTATTAGGAGCTTTATTCAAAACTAGCATTGCATCAGGTACAGCAAATACTGAGAAAAATGTTTAAAAAAGTTCACGTTACCTGCCAACTGTCATTACCTGGAGACAATCCAAATTAATCTCATATAATATATAGATAACATTCAGATAAAATACTGTAGTATATATGTGATTACGATATATGCCTTTTTTCTGTTAATTTCACTTGTAATAGATGTGAAGAAAAATGATAAATACCCGATTAAGCAACAATCATTCATACGTAACTGTTGGCGATATGCTGTAATGATTAGTTTGAAATACGGTGGATTTACAATAATTACTAATAGAGAAAGATTAAAGATTGGGTGTTGAGTTAAATGTTGTACATCGCTTTTTAGTTCGTTTTTTATGTACAGTGCTTTTACAATTATTGCTCTCAGATATTGGTAGGCTGAGCTCTGAGACTTAACAAAATGAATCAAGTAATATCATGATTTAAGGGATTACGAAGGTAAAGCAAAATGAATCAATGTTGATGAAACGGTCTTTTCCTAATGGAGCAATATTTTAAAGGTCATTCTTTCTAACACGATGGCTCAATATCCATTGAGACAGTGACAATATAGACAATGAGAATGTTGACTAATACAAAATAAGTTCAGATACAATGCGAAGCAATACTTGAATGCTAGATAAACGTTTCTTAGAGGAAAATATAACTTATTTCAAGAACATTTATAATAACGAATCTGTCACCTTGTAATGAGAAACCAGATTGCATCATGTGTATGAGTAATCCTGAGGCTAATAATGTCGCGCCGTAAATATGCATGAAGATCGATTCGGCGAACAATGAAGTGTCAAGCCAGTTATTTGACATGGCCATAAAATTCGTGGCTGGCGCCTTTTTTATTGCAACCAGTTACATAATATTGCCATAATATGGTTCACAGGTTCGGATCAAAGGAATATCGAGTGGGGGTCGTAAAACCACCCTTGACAGACGTTTTTGGGGGGAGACAATGTCTGATAATTTTGTGAATCAACATCCGCTCGGAATTCAGAAAAGCCTAGCCAACATTAGGATCGCAATATTAAATCTATTATCTTGAGAACTAAACTGCAAAAGTCGCTAAATCTGCTTGCGGAAATTATAAGGGAAGATAAGCTACTTCGACGTCATTCAAAATTGGCGAGAAACTTGTTATTCTGGGAAATACATAAAGCTTCAGTACATGTCAGTGATTATTTGCTCGATTGTTGTAATATACTACGGCAAAGTAATTGTACTTTATTATGTATACTTTAGTACGTAGAATTACCATTTTGTAGGCTTTGATTCATTTGTAGTGTTTGATCCACATGCATATTTTGAGATATGAACAATATGTTTGTAAAGATTTAATATCGTAATTCGCTATTTGGTTAATTCATTTGATATCATAGATTTGCAAATGTTGAATGTTGAAGTTGTATAGTTTGCAGTGTTCAACATTAGTTAATAGGGATTTTCCTATTTGTGGATATATTTTAGGAATATCAAATGTAAGGATATATCAGCGCATGGGTATGTGGATATCTGTGTACACTTTGTAGAAATGCAATGTTCATAAAAGCATCTGATTATGTGATATTGTTCTGTATAATAAGATTGAGAATCTATATATACCGTGTACATATCGCAGAACGAGTGGGTATTTCGATGTGCACGAATGTGTGACCGAAGAAGTTAATGGCTTATCTGATGATATTTTTGATTAGTGAGAGTTTAGATAGTTAGGGGAATATGCTATGCTAATGTACTTGTGTGTTAATACATGAAGCTTGTAGGGACCAGAGTAACTGTAGGAGACAGAGTAAAATACCCTAGTGTAGATGGTCCGTGTCTCTGTGAGACAAAGAAAAAGGAAGAACGGAGGCTGAAGTTGAACGGACTGTAGGGAAATTGAATACCAGTCAAGAGGAAGATCATACAGATGAGTAGGAACACAGGAGAGGAGAAAAATCTATCACACTAAGTCATATGATGAAATAGGCCGTCACTTGGTCGAGTGATTGACGATTGATAGGGGTTTAATTTAAATTTGGTGAGAGATGACTGTTATTGAATGATATTAAATTGTAGTTTATTTGAATTTCACATTTTGTGTTTTCATTAATTTAACGGTCGGCACAGCTGACTGGGGACTCTGAGCTTTGCATCTCTCTATCACTACTGCAATGTCTGACAAAAACCAGCCAGGGTGGGTCTTCTGTAATAATTTATATAATATTGGGAGCACCCCACCCTAACCTATATAACGGAAAAAGCTCTACAGAATCCAAGGACGGTAGTTAATAACGATCGCACAATATTAAAAGGTATTGTTTTGTTTTTAGCGAGGCACCGTCTTGTTCCCTATCTGCGATGAAGATCTTCATAAGCTTTTTAGTGCTGTTTTTTACAACGAAATCATTAGCAATGGAGTGTCCGTTATTTGGTTCTTTAATCTGGGAAATTAGCTACTTGATGGCGAACTGTTCAATCGACGAGGCTTACCACTGTCGTGTACGCAATGGAAAAGAAACTGCATTTTGCCATGCCGTATTAGATTGTCCACCTGGTACGTAGCTCCCTGTCCTGCTTTTAAAATGTAACTACCGTTACTTTTCTCTTTCCTCTCATTTATATATATATATATATATATATATATATATATATATATATATATATATATATATATATATATATATATATATATACATATATTGCTTCCCCAAATAGAAATACATTTATAGTACTCGTGTGCGCATGCGTGACATGTTATTCAAATGTAAAATATCATAACCATGGTAATATTCATAGTGAATTCCAAGCTGGAATCGAAACTGTGCACCGAATTACGGTACCTATTCCATAGCTCTCCATCACCAGCGACCTAACCCAGTCGGCCATGTGTAGCATGGGCACATTAACAATTAATATGGATCAAAGTAACATTATTATCTTCTTTGTTTGTTATTGGGGTGCTAATTGAAATATATACTTTGTGATTTCTAAATATTATTCCAGTGGGTTGTACATAGCTGAATGTTAAGTTTGGGTTGTCTAGGGAGCAAAGTCTTGTGCTCAATGAGTCCTCACTTTTAACCTTGTTCCATCCTTTGTGGGGATAAGCGCACAGCCGAGTTGTTCAGCTTGCAGGTGTATAAGAGTAAGGCAACATATACCATTAAGAGCGGCACGATTCGATTCCTGCTTGGAATTTTTGTTATATCTATTGAACCTGTTTGATTGTAATGGTGTCATTCTATAAAATTCACATTCTCATGTATCCAGCTATACAGTGTATGCTCCATTAATAAGCGTTTTCCACTCTGTTTTGGTATATAGCAAATGTCTGCTATTTTCGATTTCGATAAGGTACATTTGCGGACCTTGTGAAAGAGGCACCGTCACCAATGCTACAGTGCGTAGCGTGCCCAGATGACAGGTTTGACCCCTCACGAAGTCGCAGCAATGAGATAAGCGAATGCCGATACATGAAACAGAAATGCCTTCAAGATGATCACAAAATACTATGGAGGAATGGAAGTAATACTTCAGACAACATATGTTACTGCGACTACAAATCCGGTTTTGATATGGACGCAGACCGGTACGGTGTGATTCCAGGAACAGACATCAAAATATGTGACGGATTAACACGCTGTGTGTGTAGACCATGGTTAGGCTGTAATGTTTCTTCTAACATGTGCATACTGCCAGGTTTGTCTTTAAAATTATACAGTACATAGTCATGACTTTGATCTCATACATTTAAAAGTATCTTCAGAGTAGTGGCTACCTACAGGCAGCATGTTTTTGTGGTTTCGTATTGCATGGCAAGCCACATAGGTATTATCTTTTGACTTTTCTTAGAAAGATAATCTAAAGAGCCAATATGGCATTCTTGAAAGCTGAATGTTAACAAATCTTCGTATAGATAATGGACAATATGAGAAATTAATTTGTTTTTGTTTTTAAAATAATGATAGGCGTTCGTTTCTTCAAGTTCTTTACATTACATTACACGTGCTTCAAGGTTAAAGGGTATTGCTTTGGTAATGAGTTATAATTATTATCACTATTGACAGCCTCATTTTTTTTTTTTACTGAACTACATATTTCTACAAAATCATAAAATAGGTCTATATGGACAAATTATATATATATATATATATATATATATATATATATATATATATATATATATATATATATATATATATATATATATATATATATATATATATATATATATATATATATATATATATATAACCTATGTATGCTATGAATAACTGTTTAGCAACATTCATATTGCAGATAAAACATGCGCAAAACAGTGCCCACCCGGTTTTACAAGGCCTTACACCAGTTACATATGTGTGTAAGTTTGTTCTCTATAAGTCTAACAATCAGACTCTCTTGTCTGTCTCGCTGTTGTTATACTATCATGTTTGAAGCAGTGTAAATATCAGTAACTGCACATGACTATTACAAACAATGAAAGAAATACCCTTAACATTTTAGTCTTCATATCTCAGTCAGGGACATATGTTTAGGAGAGGTCTCGGAAGTTACTTGTATCATCGTATTCCGCCATGGATTATCTATCTTGCACTGAGAAATGTAGTTATACCCAACAACAACATCGGATTGCAGTTTAATATCTTTGTCATTGACCCTTTCGGTCTGAACTGCAGACTTTAATAACGCAATATATTAACACAAGGTCAATGTCAGCAAATAATAGGAGCAAGAAAGTACACGGTATTAAGCAGATTGAGTCATGTTTCGCTCTTGCAAAGTATATATTTATATTCTAGACCCAAGAACTTAACCACGGTAACAGCACCAGGGACTATGCCAACATCTCCTTTCACAGTTTCTCCAGGTATTCAGTTTGAAGTGAAAATGCAAATTCCATCAATCTTATTTATTTTACCATTTAAACCAGAATTTAAAATAAATATGATAAATTTCAACGTGCAACATTGATATAATAAATATTTGTTTCCCCAAACCAACGATGACAGTAAAATGAGAAAGAACAAAGAACACTGAAGGCAACGGACATTTTAGAGAACTGAAACTAGTTTGTGGCAGTTGCCATTATTATCAACATCATCAATAGTTACATTATTCCTCGTGATTCTCTCTCTCTCTCTCTCTCTCTCTCTCTCTCTCTCTCTCTCTCTCTCTCTCTCTCTCTCTCTCTCTCTCTCTCTCTAAACGTTAACCTAAATTGAGTTGCTTTTCTACGATAATCGTTACAGGCAGGATGCCAGAAACACCCAAACCTACTGAAGAAACACCCCAAAATACGACTGAGAAAGAAAACTGGATACCACTGTTCATACTCAAGGTATTTCTAGGTATGTATGATTTTTCTTTGTGTGTTTGCAGACGTACACATGACCCAGTGTCGATAGTTGTAGTCATCGACATAATTTAATCATGTTATCAAATAATTCATGATAAGAAAATTCAGTTAATCACCTTAAGCTTAAAGCAAGGGTAATTCAATGCAATTTTGTGCAGAAATGAAATATATATATATATATATATATATATATATATATATATATATATATATATATATATATATATATAATCATTTCAATCATAACATAAAGCTGATATGATTTCTCCGATTCAATATATCTCCTTGGATTAAAGGAAAGTTATAGGTAGGAGAACAAAAGAACTTTGAAGCTATGAGGTTGATATGCACATGACAGCGTATTTGAAACACACACACACATATACACTTATTTGTATCACTATTTGTATATATATATATATATATATATATATATATATATATATATATATATATATATATATATATATACATATAAACAAATAGTGATATAAATATTTCATCTGTTTTGCAGGTTGCGCTGCTTTGGCGCTTATTATATTTGTGATTTTCATTGTAATCTGCAAGATCAGAAGTCGACAGTGCAATGGTGAGTTGTCTCCATCATCATTCGTAGAATCTTCCTTCTGGGGATTTCTGAATATAATAACACACACAAGGTTAAGCCTTTTTAATTCGTCAAACTAATCACGTTCGACTAGCTTATTACGTACCTCCTTGAGACCCCACCCGCCTTATGAAGGTCCAGTAAAGTGTTTCATTGATGGCCGTTACCAATATGTATTCTTATACTACCGGGCTTTCTGAGGCTCTGAGTACTCAACGATTAGTTTTAAATTCAATTCCAGACGAAGGTTTAATTTTCATGAAATTTGGAAAGGGAATTGCTTCACTGATGACATGAGGTGACGAATGTTTTGCGCACCCATGCACAGTTAAATCGGCTGAATCAGACAGGCTCCTGCGTTACCCTTTAGTTCACAAAGCGACCCTGAATTATATAATTTAAAACGTTCAGCAAGAGGTCTGGTTATAGAAGTGAAAGAAAAATGACATATTTTTGCTCACTCAGAATATATCCTGACTTACATTATGCTAGAATTCTCTTGTATGCTTTGAAAAATATAATTAAACATTAATTTGTAAACGGACGCTAATGAAGTATGCGTTTCTTGAGCAGCCAATGAAACTCTTTCATGATAATAATGAAGTCACCTGATCTCTTCAGTCAATCATCTCACTCTCCCAAATTTCCGGATTGCAAGGAAAATTCAGATGGATTAAAAACATATTCTTGTTTGACGAAATCGTTCCCGAGCCACGCGAGAGGTCTGCTTGAATGAGACTACACGTACGCAGAGTGATGTTTTAAAAGTAAAACACTTTGTGATTGGTTGATGCAAAATCTCTAGTTTAAATTCAGGCATTCATTAAAATTTGTATGATCTGCCGTAGAGTATTTTAAATTCTTCACCGTGTGTCCATATACATATTTAAATTCAAGTGCATGCGTTGGACGTGCATCCAGCAAGATGATTCTTCTTTAGTCATTGGGGATGAGATAAAATGCGATACTGGGTAAGGTTTGAAATTATCTTTTATATTTAGGACATATGCTGTTGTTTAATGGATTATTAGGATTTGGTTTTTATAAGCATGTTAACATTTTGAATTTCTAAATTTACAAACAAGTTACGTAAGTAGAGACACAAACAGGACGACACCAAAATTACACAGACGTGATAAGGATGCGCCAGTAGCTTTATGTGCTGTAGAAAATGCATAATGTTCTGAACCATTAAGTTTGAACATTTTGACAAGATATGGTAAAAGGCCGAATTAAACAAACATCAGCTTGCAGAATATCGATTAAAGATATTTAGTCGTCGCATGCCGTGAATATTTTGTTGATCATTGAAATAAAAAAACCTCAGGTTATTAGTAAGTCTTTCAACAAATTACGTTGTTAAAGGTGTGAGAGTTATGTTTGTGTTTTTTTAAAAAAAATGAATTAAAGACAGATAATTTAAATCTCTGTCGGCATTAACGTCATGAACAATCCTGTTATAAAAGTTACTACTTGAAGGATTCTAATGAACCATTGTACACTTAATTTGCATGGAGCCAGTAATGCTTCTCCTATGTCAAATGAAAATAATCTCAGTTTCCAGTAACAGACTGACATAATTTGTTATTGAATGTTGGCTGTTTACCAAACGACTACTGATGTTATTTAAGTTCATAATCCGATATCATATCATATCATATCATATCATATCATATCATATCACATCACATCACATCACATCACATCACATCACATCACATCACATCACATCACATCACATCACATCACATCACATCACATCTCATCTCATCTCATCTCATCTCATCTCATCTCATCTCATCTCATCTCATCTCATCTCATCTCATCTCATCTCATCTCATCTCATCTCATCTCATCTCATCTCACATCACATCACATCACATCACATCACATCACATCACATCACATCACATCACATCACATCACATCACATCACATCACATCACATCACATCACATCTCATCTCATCTCATCTCATATCATATCATATCTCATATCATATCTCATCATATCATATCATATCATATCATATCATATCATATCATATCATATCATATCATATCATATCATATCATATCATATCATATTGTTACACGCACAGGGGTATTCACTTGACCGAGCGGTGTCAAAACCCTGGCGCGAGTCACGCTGGAAGTCATATGTTTTCCCCAAATTTCCAAAGACTTCCATACAACTTGAGTTGTAAAATGGAAAGAAAGACGTGTCTGCTATAATTAATAATCTTTGCTCTAATCAATTGGCGACCCAGAGGAGACAACTTGCCCAAGAGTCCATTAACCGCACCTTAGCATGGTTTTCCTTCTTTATCATCCTATTTCCGTACCGCAAGCCCGTCATGCCATAGAAATTCCACTAGTATTCCCTTACTAACTGGGAAATATTTAACTGCGCGACCCTAGGCCAGTCAATCCACAGAATTTCCGGCGTATCACGCTCATATACATACGCCCATTTTCCACTATGGACACATAAACAGTACCTACCAAGTTCCAACCTATTGATTCCATTCTATAATTTATTGATTTCCAACCATAAATACTGCCTTTTCAATCACATCACTTTTATACACCGCGGAATTTTAAAATGGACTATGTTACAAAAAGGGACAGTCATTCGGCTTGTACCCAAATTCACTACTAATGACCCCAGCATGGTTCAAATTCACTAACACTCGGCTCTGTGATGTTTGCTCCTACTAACTGACTAACTATTTCGGGCTAGTAATGTTTCCATGGCACCGAAGACCAAATACTCGCACAAATTAAAAACGGGATGCTGTCAAATACACATACTCCAAATTTATTACAATATCATATCATATCATATCATATCATATCATATCATATCATATCATATCATATCATATCATATCATATCATATCATATCATATCATATCATATCATATCATATCACATCACATCATATTACATATAATACTAGACCGCTCCGAATTAACTGTAATTAGTTTTCATCAGCAAAGTTTCCCCAAAACGTTACATACAGATTGTCCAAGTATTCTCAGTGCTCCTCAGAGATATTTCACTACACTTTTTATGAATATATTAAGCCACCCTACCTCCGAGGTGTAAATCATACAACGGTATTCTCTCCGAGTCATCTACTTTCCATCCGTCCATCACGTACTGATTAAAGTTGCATCTAGAACAAAATAGGCACTGTGGTGGGCACCAGTGTCCCACTGGCACATGTCCAGATGAATAATTTATATGATAAATTAAATCTTACACGAATAGTTATTTCAAAACAAAAGTCTATGAAGCTAATCAAATAATTTATATTAAAAGATTATGGATTTAAGATTATCTATCTATTGTCCATCTTTATAATATTCTAATGCAGTTAGTAGTCTAGGTATACATGTAATTGAAAGAAAATTTTCTTCTTCATTATTCATATCGCCAGTGCCAGCATGTATTCAGAACAATAAATTTTGTTCTATAGACACATCTTTGGTATACTAAGTTACAAAAACATAGTTTGTACTATTTTGTTTTACATATAAGAGCTGGAATAGTTAATACTTTTGATTGCACTTAACAGAAAGTTCATAAACGTTCGGATAAGTCTGGATTTATTTCCTTGTATTCGATACAATATTCTGAGTAAGAAACAGGAAACTGTATCTCCCCAGCACAATTTTCAATTCGTAAAAAGCTAGTCCCCTTTCCCACCACCTCATGTACACAAACATGCCTAAGTGGGAAATATTTTTATCTCATGTCTGGTAAAGAGAATAGCACAATTGAATTAGTACATGTATTCTGTATTTCAGGTAAGCATCGACCGGTTTCCACAATAGACACAGAGTGAGATCTGAAGTACCTATTCTGGACCTTACAGTGCAGAAAAAAGGCTTGTCTAGCAGCTCATTAGATTTCAAGAATGAAGAAAATAAATAGTACCGATTACTGTTCGCAGTAAAAACACATGCCATGTGCTTGTACTATTTTAAGATCATTTATTGCACATTTATTGCACATTATTATTTTAAGTTCTTTCACCATACACAGACGCGATCTCAGTTATATGTATGTCAGAATATGTTGTGCCAAAAGTAATTGTTTGTAAATGTTTGTAACTAAAACCTAATATTTACATTTACTGTACATTTTGCAAATGTAACAAAATGTTGTTGTTGTGTTAGAAGTAATGGATGGGGTCCCTTTAAAGAAAATTTATGAAACTATTTTTGTACTTAACGTTTCCGTATGTTTTTAGCAAGTCACCAAGAAACGTTTTATTTACATTGGTTTCCTTGGCAATAATTAATATATTTATTTTTCAAAGATTCCTTAAAATAGTCATGTATCAAAAATATAACAGACACGTGACAACAGTCCAAGCGAAAAGTTACATAGGGGACATAAAATAAGGAGAAAAACACCCCAACCCCAAATGACAAGGCTGGTAAGACGCAATGTTAAAATAACAGCAACATGAAACAGTAAGAAACCTTATACGTCGAAGATACAAACACACAGTAAACTATATATTAAGACATTGTCACTTACCAAGCATATCACATAAAACAAGTTTACATAAAACAACTAAAGGTAACAGGCCATTTGTAACATAACACAATTTATCACATGACATAACATTAATCTGAATCTCTTATAGGTTTCATATACTCAACATATTTGTATTTTCTGAAAGAGTTAGAATGTTAGCAATCTATTGTACATATAGTTAAAGGCGATTCTATTACCTGGACTCCAAACACTTGAAGGATTTTACCTGGTCCCTACCTATATACACATATAGCTTGAAACTCATCTAGTAAATCACAAGATAATTTAAAATTATGACGTTGCAAATTCTGCATTCAACTACGTGCGTATATCAATATCAGTCTATCAGACTACATACAGTATTAGAACAACGATTGGAATGGAGATGAATGAGAGTGTCGTACAATATTGTCCTGGAATGGATTGGAATTAAGTCAAAAACATCTTTCAGAAACATATTAGATGTATTTAGTTTGCCCATGTTTCCTTATCGTTTTGTTTGAAAATGATTAAGTTGTTATCTAAATTAAAACCTAAGTAGTTATAGATTATTATTTAAACTATCTCTTTGTGGAGTTTAAGATATAGGTAAGTATCATGACTGTTTGTTTGTAAACCATAGGAACTTCGAAATGGACTTTTAAATTTGAATACTTAGATTGTTGATATTCAACCAGTCATAGGCATTAGTAAGAACATAATGCAGAACTGATCTCATTTTTTTCAACATGTTTTTTTTCCAGGACAGCGATTGTGTTTTGTATTTTATGTCGTTGTAAAGTTGTATTTACCATGAATCACTATCACTTGTCACACAGTACGCTAGATTTATGTTACCTTAAATATAAGTTTGTTACACTTTGTAAAAGATGATTTTCATGATTGTTTGCCAGAATGGAAGTTTGGAACCAGAATCCATAATTATGTATGTTATATAAAGAAAAATAAATATTTCCATACAACAGATTGTCGTTTTTTATTCCAGGAAAGGTCTGAAAGTTCATGAACATGTAAGCAATGGTAACCAAATGTTTTCATTTTGTGAACACTAGGTTACTCTTGCACCCAGATGTTAAGTCGTTCAACCATAATTACAAAACCAGGGACTTTGCAAAACTCGAAATACTATTAAAAGCCCTTTCAAAGTAAATAAGTATTTTAAATTCATATTTAAAAAAAATAAAGTACAGTGCATTGCATCATATATTAAAATCTTCTCAAATCGGGATATTTAATGTACTTTTCATTCTATCTACAATATAACTGTTTAGTTGGGCATTCGATGCCATTTTCTATAAGTTTAGGCTGATTTTACGTCTAAATGTCAAGATTCCTTGCCTATGCACTGTAAAAATGTTTCCATTATTACATACATTATTTGTTGCCCTTACTAAGATCTATAATAATATATATATATATATATATATATATATATATATATATATATATATATATATATATATATATATATATATATATATATATATATATATATATATATATATATATATATATATATATATATAGTTTGTTATCTGGATGTGATTGCTTGGTTTCATAAATGAAATTAAGAGTTGCTATTATTACCACAGTTCTATTTTTAACCGAAAAGACAGAGGTGGCTCGAATTTGACGTTGTGGTATTGTGTATTGTATTTTGTTAAAATAAAGCCTTCCTTGCCATACAAATACACATAATTTCACTTGAAACCAGCTTAGTACCTCAGTATCTCTCCTATTAGCACCTGTGTAAATCATTTGAACAACAAAAGTACGCTAGCCTTGCTAAATCATTTAGTTTAGTAATAAGAAAAAAAGTCATTTGTACATGAATCAATACTTGTCAACAGGTATTCCTCGCTTGCCGACTTTGAACAAACACTGCATAAAGATTTGTCTGAATTAGAGACAAGAAAAGCAATAGTAATAAGATATACAATTCTTAGTCATGGCAGACTAATGACCTACTACGATCAGGCATACAACACTAATGCAAAATTTCCAAAAAGGCTCCTAATACTAATATCGACGATACTAAATTTTAATTCAGGCAGCATTTATTTTTAATGATAGCATTTTAATTTTTATTTTTCAGTGTCGTCTACTTTAAGTTAGAAAACTGACGTTAGATTCAGTGCCAAAACTTTTACTTTGAAAGCTGCGGTGATAATATTTTAATCCTGTAATTTCTTATGTCATATTTGCCAACGCACAAGAGGCATAGTTGTACAACGACGTTGTCTACTATTCTGAATTACGTAACGCAGCATCACGAAGATATATCTTGGTTTGATTTTATTGTACGTCATGTAAGCGTACTTGCATACTACGTTTTTATTGTCAGTTTCAAGCTCGATTATTCCATATGCAGATTGCAGTTCAGACGCTGGAAATGAATCTTTGCTGCATTTAGTGCTAATGGGATCGTATACAGTAAATAACAGCAGACGACAGTATTATCAGTTTAAAATCTTGAAGCGGTAAAGACGTTTCCCCGCATTTTTACCTTTTCCAACGGTCTGCTAATATGATTAAAGTCTATGAGTCTTCCATCGTATATAATTTAGACAATCAATTTTCATCCTCTAGTTCAAGGGTCGGGAACCTATGGCTCGCGAGCCAGATGTGGCTCTATTGATGGCTGCATCTGGCTCGCAGACAAATGTTCGATTATAAAAAAAAATGTTGTTTTAGACTCCTTTGATCTACATATTAATTGTATATCACTATTTCATTCTACAAATGAGCTAAAGTCTACTTCAGCTCAGCATCAGAAGTGGTACAGGAGATAAACTCCGCTGACCTAAAAGACAGAAAAATAGCAACCATGCATTCATTGTAATTAAAGGGAAATAACTCTTGCCTTACCTCCAAATGCAAGTCATGCTGCAAGAGTAGCCACCCCTCACGTGACGAAAAATGCGCGAACTAGAAAGCCGGTTCGCAGTGATTTCTGTGGAAAAGAGGCAAAAATACATGTCGTTGTGTCTATATCTGACATTGTTCAAGTGGGGCTGCCATATATTGCTTTCGAAAATAGCGGCCGATGTGTGCATGTGCAAAAGGGTCCGCACAACAGATTGTCGTCGGATCAGAAAGTAAACTTTCGTTTTAATCGCGTTGTCAGCTAACTAATTTCAGAAACCCTTTTGACAAGATGGCTAAAATAAAGAAAGACGATGAGTATCCTACTTTTCAGCAGGAATGGACAGAGGAATTTGCCTTTGTAGAGAGAACGGGTTCTGCAGTGTGTCTAATATGCAGTGATAAAATTGCATCTATGAAACGGTCAAATGTAAAGCGACACTTCGAGACACGCCATTCTACATTTGCATCGAAATATCCTGCGGGAGACAGCAGGAAGAAAGCATGTCAAGAACTGCTATCAAGAGTGCAAGCTAGTCAGCAGCAAATCCGTGTTTGGACCCAACAAGGTGACTGGAATTCGGCTAGCTTTGCTGGCGCTTTAGCTATTGTGAGAAACGGAAAGCCATTCACAGATGGGGAGTATGCCAAAGCATTCATGCTTGATGTTGCCAATGAACTTTTTGATGACTTTTCGGATAAGGACAAAATAATTAAACGGATAAAAGACATGCCCCTGTCGGCAAGAACTGTTCACGATCGTAGCATCATGATGTCAAATCAAATTGAGGCCATGCAAGTGAAGGACATAAATGCGGCACCGTTTTTTTTCTCTCGCTTTGGATGAGTCAACAGACGTCAGTAATTTATCCCAGTTCAGCGTGGTTGCAAGGTATGTTGTCGGTGATACACTACATGAGGAAAGTCTTGCTGTTTTTCTATGAAAGGCACAACAAGAGGGCAGGATTTATTCGAGTCCTTCACTGAGTTCGCTAAGAAAAAAATCTACCGATGGAAAAAACTTGTTTCGGTGTGCACTGATGGTGCTCCGTGCATGATGGGGAAAAACAGAGGATTTGTCGCTCTTCTTTGTGAGCATGAAAACAGACGCATCATAAGCTTTCATTGCATCCTACATCAGGAGGCGCTTTGTGCTCAGATGTGTGGCGAGCAGCTTGGTGAGGTGATGTCGCTGGTGGTTCGGGTAGTCAACTTTATTGTTGCCCGAGCATTAAATGATCGCCAGTTTAAAACACTGCTTGATGAGGTTGGGAATAATTATCCTGGTCTGCTACTGCACAGCAACGTGCGTTGGTTGTCAAGGGCGAAGGTGCTCAGCCGATTTGCGGCTTGTCTGAGCGAAATACGGACTTTTCTTGAAATGAAGAATGTCGAGCATCCCGAGTTAGCTGACACTGAGTGGCTCTTGAAGTTCTATTATCTCGTAGACATGACTGAACATCTAAATCAGCTCAACGTGAAAATGCAAGGCGTTCGAAATACAATCTTATCCCTGCAACAAGCAGTGTTTGCATTTGAAAACAAGCTAGAACTCTTCATCGCCGACATTGAAACAGGTCGTTTACTACACTTTGAAAAACTGGGAGAGTTCAAAGATACGTGCACCTCAAATGACCCTGCTCAACATCTTAATCTTCAGCAGCTAGCAGGTTTCACGTCTAATCTCCTGCAGTCATTTAAAGCGCGCTTTGGAGAATTTCGCGAGCACACCCGTCTTTTTAAGTTCATCACCCATCCGCACAAGTGTGCAGTGGACAGTACTGACCTGAGTTGCATCCCCGGTGTCTCCGTCAGAGATTTTGAGCTCCAAGCTGCTGACTTGAAGGCCTCAGACATGTGGGTGAATAAGTTCAAGTCACTGAATGAAGATTTGGAAAGACTTTCACGACAGCAAGCAGAGTTGGCGAGCCAACACAAGTGGGCAGAAATGAAAAAACTTCAACACGCAGACCAGCTGATTGTCAAAACTTGGAACGCGCTTCCCGTCACATACCACACACTGCAGCGTGTGAGTATTGCTGTACTGACAATGTTTGGCTCTACGTATGCATGCGAGCAGTCTTTCTCACATCTAAAGAACATTAAGACCAACTTGCGATCACGTTTAACGGATGGAAGTCTCAACTCCTGCATGAAACTTAACCTCACCACGTATCAACCAGACTACAAAGCCATCAGCAAAGCCTTGCAGCACCAGAAGTCGCATTAATGGTAAGAAATACTCATTATTGATTAGCAACAGCATAACAATGTTATTAAAAAGAATTCAGAGACATAATTATTGTATTTTTAGTGTTGAAATTACACAAAATGCACACATTTACTTGAATTTTTAGTTTTAAACATAATGTACGGCTCTCACAGAATTGCTTTTCAAAATATGTGGTATCCATGGCTCTCTCAGACAAAAAGATTCCCGACCCTGCTCTAGTTTTATTTTGTTGTTGTGTTTTATCCATTAGATCAAAACATAATATAACATGTTTGATAATATTGAGGTATTATCATATTTACTATACGGATATTATATGAAATTAACAATATATAATTAATATTATTACAAGAAAATGTTTCCATTGTCAGCAGTTCTAATTATGAAAATTTATATTGCAAAAATATGAAACGATATTGGATCGCGAGAAATGAGCGAAGTGCCCTCACTTGTAGTTATTCTATTGCATGTATAATAGGTAAATTATAAGCAACGATACAAGACATGTGCGTATGGACGGATAAACGATTCCTGCCGATATTGGATTTAAGATATGGAACGTTTACTTGTTGCATATTATAATGCACCCGCGTTTCAGGTAGCAAAACAGGTTCTGGACATAATCTGATTCATCTGGAGCGACAGCAAAGATTTATTGTTTTGTTCCTGATGTTTGGCCTTTAGACATACCGATTCGACCATCACATTTGGTTTTAATGAAATCGAAATCAGTTTGCAGTTCATTTGCATTATATTTATGTTTGTGGTTATATATAACTATGGTATAATAAGCTTCGGTCGTTTTCAACAAAATAGTTGAATGATCAAGATCTATGTTGTTAATGATGAATTGCCGAATGCTACAAGCGCTAATATGTCATATGATGGCAATTCTCCATCATGCCCAAAAGCTGAGACATTAACATTGTTGTCATATTCGTCATAGTCTTTGCATCTCATGACGTATTATATGCTTTTTCTGGAATCAACAAATTGTTGGATTTGCTCTGGTTCAATCAGGTGTTTCTGCTTTATGTTCATTATCGCCAGCAGAATCTTGTATTTTATATTCTTTATCAGACTTATTCATAAACAATGCAATAATGGTTTTGCATCAGTATAATCGAGACGAAGTTTTATGTAAAATGATCTGCCGACTCTTTGCAGCAGTTTTCCTTTCTTTTTAATTTTATTAAATTTGTCTGATTTGCTTAGCAATACAGATATAATCATGGTCCTCATTCTATTGAGTTTTATTCTTTGGTCTTCATGATCGAATCTAAGGTTTTGTCATCTGTTATTTAGGAAAATTAACGGGTACTTTCATCATCCTATATTTATCAAGCTCATCGTACATCTTAATCTCTCCATATTAGCGTCTACTTTAAACGCACGTAAATTTAAACTAAACAACAGGTTGTACAAGGTTATTTTCCAGCATCTGCTCGTTCATAATAGGGTCTGGCACGGACACACGCAGCATCTGTTTCATCATGTGCCTCGTCAACAAACGTCAGCTTATTAAGCTAGCGCACTATCATCGATTTCTGACTTGAT
The DNA here is from genome assembly GCA_030141615.1 of Unio pictorum. Classification (NCBI taxonomy): domain Eukaryota; kingdom Metazoa; phylum Mollusca; class Bivalvia; order Unionida; family Unionidae; genus Unio; species Unio pictorum. Next base: position 9,799,347 of record JARLTB010000113.1, read on the forward strand.
ATATATTATTCTGTCTAAAAAAACATCATTGATCGTAAAGAAATTAAAGTAACTTAATCTGGAGTTGGAAGAGCGGCAACAAGGATCAACTTGAAATAAAGAAATTTATTTGTGCAGTGTTAAAGATATGTTGCGTATTGTATTGGATAGGTTCTATCATGAAGAGCGACCCATTTTTGTTGTATCATTCGACTTTTCTATTATTTATAAATTTGCAAGAGGACAATTTAATTTCATCGAGAAGTTGGCGTAAACACTAGTGTTCGCCGACTCTTTTGCAGTTTATTCGTTAGCAATTATGTGGTCCAATCTGCATATTGCTTACTGGCGACTTATGCAGTACTTGGAGTCGCTGATCATTTATTGTTAACTGCTATCCGCTAGCTTATTGCATTAAATTTATATGGTAGACTTGTAACGAAATGTCATTGTGTTACCATTATTTAGTCTTTTGTCCAGAAAGTGCCTTTGGCAAACTAAATTTTTTTGCCTTGCAATTTGTGCCGATATACTTCTTGCTTGGTGCTTCTGTATCAACAGATAGTGTAAGCGCGTTTGGTATCTTTTTGTTTCTCATATCAATATAACCAGCCATATTTCTGCCAGCTAGCCTCATCATGCCTGGTGCAGAAAGTAACATTTGATTGCCAATGATTACCGAATATATGTCTTATCCTGCAGAATGTATTCGCCCTTGTGCAAAATAAATGTTCCTGTTAGTCAGCAAAATGTTTGCAATTTAATATTTGTCCGCATACCTATTGCTTGTCGCTTCTGTATCAGCAGCTGGCGAAACAGAAGAACAACAGGAGCCCGCGTATATAAACGTTAAAAACTTAATTAACTAAATAATCAAAATGAAATGAACATTTGAACGATTCATTTTATTTTAGAAATAGATTTGTTTGAAATGCAATTAGCCGTTCTATTATATGGATAAAAAAATGTCATCATATAAATCGAGTGAATGATCGAGTTCAAATTGTCAGCATGTCAGAATAACCTGGCTTCTTCCGGTACTTTCCAAATCACTGTTAGTAACATGTCAGATTTGCCGTACATCTTTTCCATCTCTTTATATTTCCAAGTTCTTTGGGTCATCAACGGCAACTTAATGTTGTCTTTACTTTTTCTCACTATGTAGCACATGGATGAAGTTATATTTCTTCTTCAAATAAATATAAGATGCAACTTAAATATTTGTCAGATATTATAACTTCTCCTGGAATCGAACATTATCCACAGTCATTTTACTTCAGTTATCATCGTATCACAGTTAAACAGAACTAAGCTAATGTGGTCACTTCACAGCTTGATATATTGATATACAACATCGTATTAACATGAAATGTAACCATGTCATAGCTATACTTCTTTGATAACTATTACATTCCATTGTAGGCTGTAAATAACTAGCTGAACGTTGTTGACCGATGCACGCCAATTTTTTGGTTTAAAGAATTCACAACTTTATTACATAAATAAATAAACGGACTTCATGTCTTGTCTTAATTACATTACATGCTAATGTGCGATTCACTGACATATACATCGTAAAATCAATTCCTAGCATATATGCTGCATTTCATTTTAGATATATAAATTAGTCAGTTCTTACAACCCGCATCAGAGTAGTGCATGAAAGTCTTAAATACATGATTTTTATTACATCTGAACGAGGTAATTCGAACAAAGTTATATCAATTGTAACGAATTCACAAAATGCATGAGTCATTTAACATTCGAGACAAATGAAAGCAAACACTTATCTACCGAACTTACGGAAACTTGACGTATGAATTTAAAACGAATAAGTTCAACAAATAATTAAAAACTTGCATTAATAAACATATTGTGTGCGACTGAGACAATACCTTGTGTTTACCCGATACTGACTTAATTTTCCATGAAGCCGAATTGATCTTTCCATATCGCACAACGTACACGACACTCGTCCCTCGACACAATTCAAACCAGGAAAGTACATGGAGCCAGTTTCCTGGTCCACAGAAAAACATGGACTGTATAATTTTGCAAAGAAATTACTCCAAGCCTTACATTTTGTGTGGGAAACACATTAGTTAGTGAAGCTTTGCAAATCAGAATAAACTTTCTCTAATCGCCAAATCGAAGTCAGAACAATTCTTTCTAGTTCTCCTTTATTGTAAACATTATTACGAGTCTATGCTCTTGCAGAAAACAAGCTAGAGAAAAGAGGCTACAAACTTTGTAAGATTCAGAAAATGATTTATTTTCCCTAGAGTACAAAGTGAAAATGATAAAAATAGAACTTACAGTAATGCAAATTAAATAACAAAATAATACAAGAATTATAGATACAAGTGTTAGTAATTTTAAGTTCCGAAAAAAGTGAGTAGAAGTCCAGAATATATCTAAACCTGAAGATGTTGATATGTCTGTGGTAGCTTATACAGTGCTGATGCGTCAGCAAGTCTTTTGTTGAATCACAGTAACATAATGCCATGTTTGAATTCACTATCAATTCAAGTGAATGTCTCTATTCAAGATCTTTACTAGAACACTTTATTATTCAAGAGAAAATATTCACTTGAATTCAATAATTTGAAGAAAGAAAAGTCAGTCCATCTGGACACAACATATAATCAGCATTGGAAGTGCTAGATCTTAAAGTACGACAGAACAAAATCCTCTAAAGTACAAAATTATGTAGTTCACTACTTAACCTATGGTCACAATTAGCATTTTATAAAAGAAAACAAACTATTACCTAATGGAAAATAACCTTCTAGATTGATCCTGATGTTCACGGAATAGTCACCTACACTAGGGAAACTCCAAAACATAGACGCAAATATATATATATATATATATATATATATATATATATATATATATATATATTTACTTCTACTAATAATAAGACTGATTTTAAAAACAAAGACATAGAGGATAATTTAGCTATGTAATAGTTGTTTACACATAATTACAAAAAAATTAGTCAATTCAGGTCAAGCAGAGATGAACGCAGTGTTGGACAAGTTCAAGTCCAACATAAAATGTTACATTACAATAGCATGTAATGTAATGAATATAAAAACTAACCAACACACAAATCAAATTAAAATATAAATAAGACTATTCTGGAAAATATCATATCAAGATTTCCAAAATGTTTTATATGGCTTGTCTCTAGTTTTTCGTTCCCTCAACTTTGACCCTGTTTTCATATCTGTCGGACCGTTATCCTTGCTTGTCCTAATACAAATCCAATCATTACACCAAACAAGAGAGGTTAACCGTCCCAAAATACCAATTTATGGCTTTTTCCCCATGCTTTAGGAATTTAAGATATTAGGGAGACGTATTTCAAGAAATAGTCACTTATAGTGTTTTTGTATTATTCTTTCAAAAGGTATAAAATTACCATATTCATCTACTAGATCATTCAGAATTATTTCAAACTCGGCTTCTGTCCAGGATTTGTATTGACATAACGTTTTAGGGGGAACAAAATTTAAAATACTCATGCATAGATACACGTTTGGACTTTGTGGTTCCTTTTTCCAATTAGATGCTGTCAAAATTACGTCTCTCAAAAAAAACCACCCTCTTTTTACTGAGATTTTAAAGTTCTTCTAATTTCGTTCTCCGTAAATACCAACTATCTTTTATATTTCTGAGTATAGTTGTATTGACTAAGGTCTACCACGTTTCCTTTTCCTTTTCCAGCAATCTTGTTACCCATCTTATCGTAATATACCTAATACAATAGAACAAGGGTTTTTACAACAATTACCTTAACATCTATTGACAGATGTTTTAGACTCCAGCTTGCCAATTTCCACCTGTTATTTTAAATCTATAGAAGAATCTAGGTCAAGGAGTGTAAAGTTTGAAGAGCACCAGATTATGCTCTACATAACTACATCATGGAGCGGGATTCTAAGTTGCGACCCAGGGATCATATTTTCAGGTGTTAGGTGTGGACCCTGGAGTCAATATCAGTTGCATATATAGATTTTGTCTTTACAATGACAACATTCTATTGGTAGTGTAGGCCATAGTTCCATAATACTACTGTTGCATAACAATATTGCAATAATGCAAAACGCTATATTACAAATAAATTTAACACAGTAACAATATTGCAGTAATGCAAAACGCTATATTACAAATAAATTTAACACAGTAACAATATTGCAGTAATGCAAAACGCTATATTACAAATAAATTTAACACAGTAACAATATTGCAGTAATGCAAAACGCTATATTACAAATAAATTTAACACAGTAGGATAATGGAAAGAAAATAGCATTACATATCTTTGATAATGTATACAGGTTGTTTTTATTCTAGGTTTAACACACTTTTTCAGCACAAAATAGGCACTACGTGGCTGCAGATGAATTAAATGAAAGAATCCAGAAAAACACAGGTAAGAACGACAGATCAACGGGAAGTTACTGGCAAGCCATTTCATAACCCAACGCTGGCCGAGTGCGAGACTCGAACCAACGCAGACAGAGGTGAGATGTATGATCAATCTGATAGACTACTTAATACATTTGTAATAACGAGTAAAGCGCATAGATAATATTCCACATTCTCCTCGCAGTAAAACTGAGTATTTATGTCTCAGAAGGTTTACAAATCTTGTACAGACTTTAAAATTTATATATAAATCTATGTTGATCCTTATAAAGTCCACGCCAGTAGAAATAATTATTAAAACTAGATCGAAATTCTGAAAGCTCATATTGGAATAAAGTAAAGAAATCCTTTTTTTTTTCATTCCATTTGTACCTGCCAAAGCTTTGACTAGAATTCATTTATATTTATATGTGCATATTTTGTATATCTAAAAGTGGAAAAGTGAACTCACACATGATAGCCGGTGCTAGGACAAAATGTCCGCGGACAAAATGGCACGGACAAAATGCCATATGGACAAAATGTCAGTGGACATAATGGCACGGACAAAATGTCATGCGGACAAAATGTCCACGGTCCAAAATTTGCATAAAAATGTATAAGATGGAAAAACCAATGAAAACATTCACTAATCTATTTATATTTAGTCTAACTTTATTATAATAATTATATCTAGCCTAATTAAAAAATAATGAAGTCAAACAACATCAATGTTTAAAACACGTGCAATGTCTCCTAAATATGTGATTGGATCTCGGTTGTTGTAGTCGGTCACCATAGTGTGCAACGCCTCGTAAGACGCGGATGTATGTTTTCTTTTTCTTCCCAGCCGTTGTTCCAAGTTCCAACTGACGACGAAGTTGAGTGCTGTGTTGTTCCTGTTGTAGTTTCCGTGCAAGTTTGGTCGTGATCGGATGCGCGAAACCGACAACATTGTTGAATGCATTGTGCCAATCCTCGATTGCGTTGTTGCTGAGAGGAAGGTTGTCGATTACTCTAGAAAATTGATTCCAAAGTTGAATTGAGAATCTGGGTGGCCCTCTTCTTGCTCTTCTTAATCTACCAATGAATTTATCTTCCATGTAATCACAGATAACATCTATGTCACGGTAAGCTGGATCTTCGAGTAAATGTTCAAACAAATCAATAACATCCATTGGTGGAACGAATGCCAGAGCAAGAAGTCGTTTGACGAGAAGTGCGAAATCCGGTTCATTTCTGTAACGTTCTGAGAATCCTTCCGCTTGCAATTTCCTCCAAACGCATTGACCGAAGTGAAACATGCATCCGGTGATAGTTGCTGCCGAGAATGTGTTCTGGAATGCTCTAATTGCTGCTAGTTCGAAATCAACCATAATTGAATCTGGATTCAGACCTGCTTTCAATATCAGAATTTCCTGAAGCAGATGTTGATATGCTTCTTCTGTTCTTGAAGATAGTAGTGCATATACTACCGGGAAAACTTCGCCATTAATAAAACCATGAATCATGTATAGTTGGCCATATCCATTTGGACTCACTCGAAATGTTCCATCTGGAAACCAGTGCTGACATCTGGAAAGGAATTCCAAATCATCATCAGCTGCGAAGATGATCATGTCGTCTTTCCTGATACGGATGAAAGGTCTGTTGCTCTGCGTCAAAGAATATTTCATGATGTCATCTTGATCGTTTGGTCGCACCTTCTGACGATGTCGTCGTACATCTCGTGCCAATGTTGTTCATTTTGGAAGTAGATGCGCTGCTGAAACTGGAACATTCATCAATTCATTCTGAACGATTGATCGTGTTGTTTCTTCAGTTGTTTCACATCTTCTTTACATGCCGGCTCGTGCTCTTTCGACCTCTACTTGACCATGAGTTTCCGTGTGGTTGTGAGTTGCAACTTCATGGACAATTTCATCATCTTTTGTGTGCACTCGCGCTGTGCACGTTCTTTTTTTCACAGCGCCAAAGGCTTTCTCCATCATTGTTCGCCGAATGTTTCGTAAAAAAGTAACGTTGAACGATAAGCTTACGATTTCCTTTCTGTGATGTAACGAACTCTAACATTGTGGTAATATTTTAAATTTTAGTTTCTGGAAGTGTTTATATATAGTGTAACGATATTCATGGGGTAAGCCCAAAATTTGAAATCTAGCTCATGCTCCAATTACAGCTTTAGCAATTAATTTATTAAGGCGACACAAATAGTCATCTGGTAAAGTTAATTTTAATTTGCATAGCTGTGTTTTTAATTTGAGGCCAATACGTACTCAACGGGTTGAAACCAAACTTGCTTTGGCACATAACACTGACCGCGCCGCGACGAGATAGGTAATTAAAATGAGAGGAAATGACGGCGCTGAGATGAAAGTTTAATTTTAGGCCAATACGTACTCAAATGGCTGAAACCAAACTTGCTTTGGCACATAACACTGACCGCGCCGCGACGAGATAGGTAATTAAAATGAGAGGAAATGACGGCGCTGAGATAAAGTAGCGTAGATAACGATAAAGAAGAAAAAGAAACAAAACGAATATTGGTTTCATTAATACTGTTTTCAATGGTTAGTTCCCCTTGATTATTCACGGAAGAATGTTTTTTTCCGGAATTTTTTTCTCCGTGCCATTATGTCTACTGACATTTTGTCCACATGACATTTTGTCCCTGCTATTTTGTGTGTGCCATTTTGTCCGTGCCATTATGTCCACTGACATTTTGTCCGCGGACATTTTGTCCGGCCACCATGATAGCCAAGTGTACAGATTCACTCCTAGAACCAAGTAACATTGGTGTCAGAAGTGGGATCTTAGGATTAAATGAATCGTCATCATATTGCTTGTGAAAGTCTACATTTATTGTTTATATTTGAGTGTGAACTTCTTGACAAATTTTCAAGTAGTGGTTTTTTTTAAAATTTGCTTTGCCGGTTGATCCACTATTAACCCATTCAAAGTATTGTTTTGGTAGCCTTTATCGGGAAGATAAGGTTAGTCTAGTCCTTAATATTATATTTGTGATATTTCTAGTAGTCATGTCATCCCTTAAGGACATGGTTGCCTTAGGCAAAAAATTTGGGTATGAGGGAGAAAGTTTAAGGAAATTTATTCAGGAAGAACAGGCTAGGGAGAGAGATCTAAGATTAAAGGAGAGGGAAACCTTAAGGGAAAAAGCAGAGCTAGAAAGGGAAGCAGAATAAAGGAGAATGGCTTTTGAAAAAGGAAAAAAATAGAACTAGAAAAACAGGCCGAAAGGGAAAGGATAGAATTAGAGAAGGGTAAGAAAGAACTAGAAAAACAGGCCGAGAAAGAAAAGCTAGAATGGGAAAGGGAAGCAGAGAGGGAGAAGATAGAACTGCTTAAAGAAGTAGAATATAGAAAGATAGAAAGGGAAAAACAAGCAAAGTTAGAAGCTTTAGAGATAGAAGAAAGATTAAAACAACGAGCGTAATGTAAAATTAGCAACAGCTAGAAAAGGAGAATACAATTCTGCCTCTAGCAAATTAAAGCATCCTAAATTACCCCCCTTTGACGATGAAAAAGATAACATAGATAGTTATCTTCACAGAGGCGTTGCGATGATATTTTGCGCCCGGGGACGAACTATAAAATTGGCGCCCCAGCGATCTTGTGACAGATTTATTACCCTTGTTTTCTTATTATAATGTAACGTTGCAAGCCTCATTTTGGCGCCCCTGTACCTTGGCGCCAGGGGACGTATGTACCCCCCTGCCCCCACCTAGCTACGCCTCTGTATCTTCATCGGTTTGAGCGATATGCCGAGAACCAGAAGTGGAGTCGAAATGACAGGGGCTGCATCTTAGTGCATTATTAAAAGGTAAAGCACTGGATGTGTACTCACGACTTCCTAGACACGATGTGTTTAATTACGACGTCTTGAAGGAAGCACTTCTAAAATGGTACGACTTCACTGAACAGCGCTTCCGTAAAAAGTTCAGGTATAGCAAGCCCGAGAAGGGAGAAACCTTTGGTCAGTTCAGCGTTAGAATAACGAACTATATTCAGCGATGGATTGAATGCGGCAAAGTGGTGAAAACGTTCGAAGGGTTGACTGATTTCTTGCTCAGACATCAATTGTTGAACACAGTTGGTCGGGAACTGAGTCAGTTTTTGAAAAAATAAAGTCTTCTCAAACGTACAGTATATGGCTAAGCAGGCCGATTTCTTTGCCGATGCTCATGGGGGAATCCAGAACGTGGCTTCAAAAGATTTTAAGTCTGGAAACCAGTCTGCGAGACCAATGCCTAGAGAGCTTGTGAAATCAGCTGAGTCAAGTAGGTCAGTTAGGGATACAGGTCGTCAGGGTATACAATGTTACTTATGTAAGGAATGGGGTCATAGGGTCAGTGGTTCAGGTCAGTTAAAACCTAACCCCAAGCAAGTGGAAGCGATTAGAAACGCACCGAAGCCAGACAACAAAACGCAAGTTCGTTCATTTCTAGGTCTAGTAGGATTTTATTGAAAGTTTATACCAAACTTTGCAGCAATTGCTAATATCCTCTCTGATTTGACAAAGAAGGGACAACCAAACAAGGTAGAATGGGGGCCGTCACAAGATAGAGCTTTTTGCACGCTGAAAGAGAAATTAATCAGTGCACCTATATTAAAATTGCCAGATGTTAGCAAACCCTTTATTTTAAGGACAGATGCATCATAAACTGGATTGGGAGCAGTTTTACTGCAAGAGCAGGATAACAATAAGTTACCTGTAGCTTACTAAAGTAGAAAAATAATACCCAGGGAGAAAAACTATTATGTTATTGAGAAAGAGTGTTTGGCCGTAGTGTGGGGAATTGGGAAGTATCATGTGTATCTTTTTGGGAGAGATTTCGTTCTCGAGACTGATCACCAACCCCTTTCGTATTTAAACAAGGCCAAGGTAACTAACGCTCGATTGATGCGTTGGGCGCTGACACTACAACCTTATCGCTTCCGTGTAGAGGCAATAAGACGAGCTGACAATATTGGGGCAGACTACTTGAGTAGGGCATAATTGAAAATTTGGATAAAGTGTTACCCAGTTTAGAAAATCCAAATTGCAGTATAACCAGCGTAAATAATGTAACATATCTTTAATAGTTATTTTTCTTTTATTCTGTGAAAGTAGTTTAAAAAAATGCGAGCATTGTTTTTTCTCTGAGGGGGGGGGGAGGTATTGTCGCAGAATTAGAAAGAAAATAAACAACTTTTGTTTTGCTTGAGAAATATTTAATTATTTGTGTTGTGCACGCTTATAGCGCTGTCTGGAATGAACAGGCGTTTTTTTCTAGACGAGCGACGGAACAAACACATGTCTCGCGCCGCCGTAAACTACTGGCGGCTACAAACATCATTATCACGATATGCATGGGTATTTTACCGTGAATATTACTCACTGTCCATTGAATTAAGCAAGATTAAGGTATAATCGAGGCAGTGATCAATTGGATCTAGTGAGAAGAGCACGTACAATTACAACATACAAGTAAAAATACAAAATACACACACAATGGACAAACGACTCTGTCAAAGTCAACTGGGTTAACATTTAATAAATCTTATACTAATAAAGGAAAGGAAATTGGCCCTGGAACTTAATAGTTCTATGGGAAAAGAGTACGATCCTAAGTTTAGGGATCAGATTGTAAAGAAATCAGCATTCTCTTCAGCTCTAGTGGAGAATATATATCACAAGATAGCTCTTGCTTGTGATGGAGAGTATTATCAGTCTGAAATCCTTAGTGGGTAAATAAAACTTTGATACATTTGATGAACAAAACAAAGATTAACCTTCATCAAAATTATATATTAAATTCTAAAATAATAAACATAAAAGTAAACACTATTCCTTACACTCATGGGTGGACAGGGATAACATTACACCATCTTAGACACTTTTGACTAACCGAAGGTGTTCCTCAATCAACTCAAACCAGCTATATGTGCTGGGGAGAGTACCGAGGATCACCCCCCCCCCCCCCGTATTTTCACGTGGTATTTCTAAAAGCCATAGGGGTGAGTGTTAAATTTATTTGATTTCACATGTGAAGTTAGTGTTTCTATTTTAATATCGTGTAATAATTCATTTATTACAACGCATATTTGAAACGTTGTGAACTGTGAATTTCAAGTTGTTTTTTTTCTTCAGAGTTTAATGTATTAGTATTTTCCAGAAATCATTATTATTACCAGTTTGGTTTTATTGTAGCTTACGAGATTACAAGGTTACAAGATTACAAGATTACGAGGTGGTTACGACGTTACGTGGTTACGAGGTGATGTAACGAGCTATCTAGATGTCTATATGTATGTGCGTATGTCTGTACATGTGGTGAAGCCACGACTGTAGACATAGCTAATACAAGAGTGCTGTATGCTGTCTGTACGTGTATACGTATGACTGACTGTACATGTAGTGGATCCGTGAAGGGTGTGAACAGCCGCTATAAGAGTGTCTCAACCCGAGGAACGTGGTGAAACTGCGGTTTATCGGTGGATGAATCGTGCGACTGTACAAGGATCAAGAAGCATGTGTTTATTCCAGTTGTTGTTTAAATTGGTATATTTGTATTTGCATAAGATTATTTTGAATCTTAAATGAATTCCAGGAGATTTGTGAATCTTATTGACAGTGCAAAACATTTTTTACGTATTTGAAAACTTGAGATTGTTTGAATCCCAAGCCTTGTTTATACGTGTAACTATATGATTATTATAGTGTGTACTATTATTTGAAATTGAGGTTTCCTTAAGTTGTATATCAGAGAGATATATCTTAATGGATTATTATCAATGTGTGATAGTATAGAGTAATTGAATCAAGTGTATATTGAGTGTGTGTGAGAATCATTGTATTTTTACATCATACATTTTGCTTTATTTTTTTAAGTTAATACATTTTTAGCTTTCACGCATTGTGTTTGAATTATTAATTTGATCCAATACCCACTCGGTTACAATTCTGTTACAATGGTTACAAGTTACCCTTTCCAACTCGAGCTTGACCCCCGGATTCTGAATCAGATTTTTAAAACTGATCTCCAGAGTACCCACGTTCATGCAGGTGTATCCCATGGCTAGAAGTCTTTATGGCTGATACCACAAACCGACGTATTAAGGGACAGACGGGCGTGATTACACAATCCTCGACTTTTCTCATTACAGCGCTGAGATAACCTTTGTTTTAAGTATTCCGCACCATTCTCACAAAAAATTCATGACTTGTACCCATATGGATATCATGGTTATTAAATTAATCTCTCCGCAGAACTACTTACTAACCATACTTAATACTCTTGTCTTAATACCGATACAGAGTGACGTTAATCTTGCTTGTGCATTAACATGCTTTTATTTGTCACAATGTGACCTGTATGGGCATAGCCAATAACATAAATAACAAGAAACGTTTGCGCGTTCTTTCTTTCATATTTAATCTATGCCGCTACTTCCGATAATTTCTAGTTACATAATCAGTTAAAAAGTATCTAAATACACACATTAATTGTATTGTTAAAAAAAGTACACACATTAATTGTATCTAAATACACACATTAATTGTATCTAAATACACACATTAATTGTATCTAAATACACACATTAACTGTATTGCATATAGGAATTTGTTTTTATCAACAAAAGGTAGTTGGGTATTATGTTGTCAAGGAGTGAAGTCATAGTTATCGTCAAGATAAGGCACATACATATTGCGTTGTTAAGGAGTGTATATGTATATATATTAATGTTTATATAAGTCTTTGTGGCTCTATATTTAAGTCCACGCCAGTAGAAAGCTTTTTTTTTTTAGATTGATGGCTATTTTTAGACTCCTGGGAAATCCAGGCTACTACACAGTTGTAGTTTTGTACTGCTCGTTCTAGTTCAACCAGTGCTAAAATTTCGTACGAAACAAAATATAATACTATCGTTGAGATTTTAATGTGTTGGGCAGTAAGATATATATTATACCTATGAACAAAATAAACACAAAGAATATAAGGACTCTGAACTTTACTGCATACAAAGGAAGATAACTTTGTTTTTGACAACCATAATTTCGTATACAGTATTGTTTCCCAAAAATTATTTTTTTAAACTATTGTTTCATTAAATATGAATTGATTATTCACTCGTTGCAAAACTACTTGTTCACACATACATGATAATAAGTTAAAATGGTATACATATGTCTGTCTGTCTGTCTGTATGTATGTATGTCTGTCTGTCTATCTGTCTGTCTGTCTGTATGTCTGTCTGTATGTCTGTCTGTCTGTCTGTATGTCTGTCTGTCTGTCTGACAGTTGATTGACAAAAGAAAGATAATAATTGTTAGAATATTTATATTAACTGATTTTACAACAAAAAGCCATCAATCAGTACTACAGTTAGATCTTGTACAGCAAGTACAGCTAAACGCCAGCTTCATTTTAGTACATCAGATGTATGTAATAAAACTATATTAAGTACAAGCTATGATTTACGAATTCTTAAACATAGATACAAACAAATACTAGTCAGGGTCTGAATGTACATGTACCAGGTATCACCGAAGCATGAAGGTCATTCGCGATCCAAGGTTAAAGTGAAGCTGGAGATTGTGAGGCGTGCTATTCAGCGCTGTAGCGGACTTAAGCGGATCTAGTGAGAAAGTTGGAGTTGAAATTTCGATGTTGTAATCATGTTAATGATGTTGCCAATAGTGAGCTTTTATAGAATTTCTATCAGTTTATTTAGATGCCAGGTAGATATATTCGAGAAGGGATTCACTGATGTCTCTTCAGTTAGTCTCGAAGACTTGTTGGATGATCTGTATGCCCATGAACGCCGGACTTAGGTTAGTGGGGAAACTTTCAAAGCTGTTCTGTTGGAAATAGACCCAAAAGGAGATGATTCACACACACACACACACACACACACACACACACACACACACACACACACACACACACACACACATATATATATATATATATATATATATATATATATATATATATATATATATATATATATATATATATATATATATATATATATATATGACTGCTGGCGAGATATCCTGAAAGAACTCTGCATCATTACTGAAACTCTCAATGATGTCTACACGACCCTGATTCCAAGTAACAGAAAAGTTGTACATATGCTTTAGATTTCAGAGTCTCTGAATGGCCAAACTAATGAAGTTTCAAAATATCTGATTAGATATGTTAGAGAACTTGATTTGAAGACTTAGCGTCTTTTCCTTCGCTTCAGAACTGGGTTGGACCACTTTACAGTGCCCAGAATAGCTATAACATTTGTATCAAGAATTGACCTATTTGCTGATGTCGAGCAATGTTTTGTGCATTTATGTGAATAAACGTAAATGGCATACTTTCAAAGTATATCTTCTTAGCCAGGTAAATACTTGTAAATAATTGTTATTGTCGTTGGTTTTCATTTTTTTGCTGCGGCCCTCGGCTTCAAGAACAATAGTTCAGTGGTCCATGGTGTCAAAAAGGTTGGACAGCACTGTACTACAGCATATAGAATGTGAGGTGCTTGGGCCTCCACTTAAATCATCTAGATGGGTATGATATCAATCTTGATGAATGCTAGAAAATTTGGGTCCATAAAATTAAACAGTTATTGTTCCTTTCATTTTATGCACGGATGCTTGTTCTCAGGGAGAGTGTGATTGTCTAAGATTTGTTTGTACCACCTCTAAATTATCACATGAGCTGACTTTACCAAATTTCTCTTTCAGAGTGAATTTGTATTTATTTAAGAAGTTAAAACAACTATGGATCTTGATTTGTGACAAAATTCATGCTAACTTTACACTTTTTATCCTAAATGTAGGAAAGAAAACATCTGATACGGACATACAGAGGGAAGAGATAATCTCTTCTACTTATTCGTAAAAAGGCGTGGACAATTTATTAATCAAGAACAGCAAAAGTTACAAAATATGTTTCTAAGATATCTCTGTTACTGTCTGTTCCATAAATGAAAATTTCCTTTCCCGTCATTAAATCTTGCATCTTAGCAACGTGACAGTTTTCTGTTCCACGATCTTCTCTCATTAAGGCCGGACATTCGTGATACACATGCACTGCTTGAACATAAAAACCAGAGATTACTTTTGGATTGCTGCTTGTTATCTAAACATTTGGCCAAATAACTTGCCTTGCAAAACCATCAATACATCCGTTAATACAGAGCCCATATTGTTTGAGTTTATCGTAATAATCGACATGTCAAATATAATCCTGTCCATGTACACAGTAGTGTCGTCTCCTAAGACGTCTCCTTAGTCGCAATTGTATACCAGAAGGGTCGCGTAATTGCATAAGTATCGTTACGGCATCACTTGATACTATCACTCTGTGTGGATCACATCGTAAATGCATCCAACGATAGACCTGTTGATTACCGGGATTACTAACGGTCTCTTCCATACCTCTAATACATCAGAATGAAATCTTCTAAGGAGACACAGAGTGCGCACGATTCGTTACCTAGTTCTGATATTAATGCATACTCCATGTATCTGGGCTAGAAAACTAATAATTTCTGAATATATCAATCCCAAATTAAAATAAAAGTTGCATATTCTTACACGATACATTCAAAATGGCAAAAAAGTTTCCACAATTCAAAGACATCGTCCGTCGTACTTACGAGATGTTAAGTCGTAATGATGATATATATATATATATATATATATATATATATATATATATATATATATATATATATATATATATATATATATATATATATATATATATATATATTCTTTTGCTACTATTAGTAAATTCCCACACAGCAATATATATATATATATATATATATATATATATATATATATATATATATATATATAGAGAGAGAGAGAGAGAGAGAGAGAGATATAGAGAGAGAGAGACAGACAGACAAACAGACAGAAACACGAGACTTTGTTGGCATTAAAACAACCATTTGAACCATTTGTGTAAACATCATTGGCGCATAGATTTCTCCCGACCCATGGTAACTAGGCCTAGATTCGTAGCTTAGAACTGTTTGTAGCCCCACCCTAAAAGTATATACACATAACTGGTATTACAAGGTTTCTTGGGCCTTTCTCTAAAACCCGATGCCACTCCACGTCATAGCTTACAAACTAAAGAGATTTCTCAGAGGAACTGCTGTGGCACAATGATTGAGACGTTGAGACGTTGAATATGTGAAGAGAAAGTTGTGGTTTCGATTTATATCATCTAATCAGCATGGATGGACTACTGTAATGTTCAGGAATTTTTTTGCTAGGTAAACGGGTTTAAATGCTATTTAAAAATAAATGTGGAAGTGTTTTGGGAGAAAAGCATATTTAGTTAATTGTTTTTTCTTTTCTTAATAAAGCTAAAACTACCAAAACAGGGTTTTAAAAGTAATGCAGTTGAATATATTAAATGACGTGAAATAATCCTTAATAATGCTCTAACATTAGAACGACAAAATTTTCACGCACATGAATATCTTAGTACTTGTTTAATGAAACATTAAACTTCCTTTTTTAATTAAAAAAAATAAGGAATTTCAAATGCAGCAAAGGTTTTATCCAGACTGCTTTGCACATAAATAAATTGATAAATTCAAAGCTTGGAAATTACATTTCTTTTTTTTGTGTGTGTGCATGCAATTAAATATGAAAATAATCTAGATACCTTTATTGGCGTACATCAGAAACACTCAAGGATAGGATAATTTTGTCAAGCCTGCATTGATTTCTTTTGCTACTATTAGTAAATTCCCACACAGCATTTTTCCTACAGCATCCACAGTTTTCAATATCTGACTGGATCATGCACAGGATGGCCTCATTAACATGCATTTAACATGTATTTATGTCGCTTATAATCGAACTTGCCTGAAATATTGATGATATAGGCAATAACGAGATGTCCAGTCAAAATCTATTACAAACACGTTGCCTATAAGGTATTCAGAAGCTCGGACAATCAGACCGAAGAGCAACTAGGTGATATGTGTCACTGCTTCTAATAAATGTCAAACACTTCAGGGAACTTTATGATCTTAACTTGCACGCCAAGTATAACCCAAAACCCAGTCAAAAATGAAACTTTTAGAGGGTTGATAAATAGGTCTTCGAGGTCGGATTAACGATAGACGACTGCGCAATCACGAATGACAAAATGACGCATTGACATGTGTTAAGTTCACATGACATTTTGCCAGTGAGAGCATCATAAACTTGTTGACAATCAACATCTCAATTAAAATCAGGAGTTCACGAAATACTGAAATTATCCCCTCACTCCGTGCGGAAAGAAAACTGTATTATCAGTCTAGATAGCACCGTGAACTGTTTGAGGTACGAAAACCTGATGAGGATAAACCTGTTATCATGCATAGAGTAGTGTAAAATTTATGTATAGAACGGACACGTCGGGTTTTCTAAGTTTACTTAAATACAATTAGTAAATCAAAAAACTGTTTTGCTGAGGATATTGAGTGACGGGCTATTAAGAACAATTCTATTGATTCAGACTTTTTTCATACATAATCATTCTTACATAATCATTTTGGTTAATGGTTTATATTTAGGGAACGTCGTCATTTGTAATTAGACCACATAGGTGTGACGTTTGTGTCACTCGAGGTCGAGTGATCTTCTTAAAGGCAGGGGTAATGTAATAAATAATTAGCAATTACTAGGAGAAAACGTCACACAGTAAAGTATTAGTGAGTTTCCATGATGCCTTTATTGACTAGCAGTGATGTCAGGTCAAAACAGAATGAATTTCCCTGTCGTAACGTAGTTCATTTTAGAATCTAGTGGAATACATTGATGGCGTGACTGCAGTGGCAGGATTTACGGTAGGAAACCGGTATATTACTCATAGATACCGTTTATGTCACCAGGGTGGCAAATGTGGTGCAGTTATATGGCGAAATGTGCATGGAAAGTATACATTGACTGGCCTAAGGTGTGGAGTTAAAAAAGTTCCCTGTTAAGGGGAAAGTTGCATAGTTTCTACGGCGTGAACTTCTGGCGGTACGGAAACCTGTGGAAGAGAAACCATTAAGATGTGTGATTTATAGATATTTGGCAGGTTAGAGACTTGTGGTGTTGTATAGATTAAAGCTAAACTTATGTATTGAACGGACACGTCGGGCTTTTTAATTACAACTTAAGTTGTATGGAAGTCCTTGGCAATTTGGGATAAATGTATGACTTCTAGCGGGAATCGCGCAGGGTTTGACAACCCCTCGGTCAAGTAAAGACCCCTAGCTTGTAACAAGGACGAGTTCTTGTAAAGGTCTGGTTTTCTACTAGTCCAGGGTTTGGCAAAATACGGTCCGCAAGCCAGATGTAGCCTGTGATCTAGTTTTATCAGCTAATTTATATCATAGGATGTGGCTTTACAAATCACCAATCCAGCCTGCGCCATCGAGGTAGTTGCTCTTGCTTGTTCTAATCCATCGGTTGTAGGAAGCAAGATCACTTTCATCATACACAAGCGTACCTGTGGGATCTTCTCACGTTGTACTATAAATTCTCACTCACGATACAATGGTTATTAACTATCATAGACTATATTCCCTCATTAAACTTGATAATGGATCTGTCCTAATGGTTCCTTTCAGCTTGACAGTATAAACTTGTATTAAACTGCATATATTCTTGTGTGATAACTTTGCAATACCTTATATCATGCAAATAATTATTAATCAAGTTTCCTTGGTTTTAAACCTGTGGAAATAAAGTTGACTACTAGGGCTAATAATCCGGAGAGTACGAAGTGATTCCAAATGCCGTGAACAAAATATGGATCCATAGGCTAGACATAAATAGTTGCTCACTCACATAATGTAAACGACAGCCATTTGACCATTTTAATCTGAATTTGTATAGTTTCTAAATAAAGTTCTGCGTGAATAATAAGGCTACGATGTCACTAGTATTCAAGAAAGGCCAGATTATATTTCAGCTTTACCAAAGTTATCCTGAAGGAGAGCTAATCGCAATTTTGCTTGGACTACTTTTAAGATTACATACAATTATATTTCTCGAGTGAAAGCTACGACAAAACAATCACGTGTGCTTTATACAAATTGCATCTAAATTAGATTCAGAGTCAAGAAAATCTGTATAAATATAATCTACGTCTGTATGGCCACAGCAGGGAAATTAAGATCTGATCAAATTAAATCTAGTTTCTATTTTGTAAGCTGGGGCCTATCAAAGTAACCTCTGGTTATTTCTGAAGACGTGAAAGATCTGGTGAAGAACCTCTCTTCCACCCTTTGATAAAGAGATTAAAGTTTTCTTGAGGGAACTGGCTCAATCCCACCTTAAAAGCCATACATAATAATACTGAGAATTACCTCAACTAGTATTGTTTCGTTGGAGGACGATGTGGCATGGGTAATAAAATTCCTCATCTATTTTACTTTGTGCTATTTTATACAGATGATGCACGGTTCTTTTTCTAATGTCAATAAGCTTATCCTAAGATGATATAAGATGCTTTCTTAAATTATTTTTTATTTTATCGCTAGCTTCTGCTGCGTTTTCAAAGTTACCTTTAGGTATTTTTACTCCAGTGAAGTAACCTATCTGAAACAAAGGCATGTTGAGACCAATTGGCTGCTGATAGGCAATATAATCCATTGCAGCAAAATCTGTTTGCGCCATGATATGTTTATCAAAGTACTTGATGATATGATAGTATACTTCTACAGTCATATTAGGTCCCTTTTTTTACATGATATTGCATTTGCTCTGGCTGTTCTAGTTGTGAAAGTGATTTGATGAAAGATCTGTCACTGATACTTTTAGGATATTGTAATGCACATGCGTCGTCTCTGTCTCGGGTAGAACAATTATTTTCTGGACAGATTCTGGTTCACTTGGAGCGACAGCAAACCTTCCTAGTGATGTCAATGTTGCAGATGTTCATTCTTAAGTATACCAATACGACTATCAAATCTGGATCAATAATAAAATATTACGTATTTAGACACATATAATTTGGATATCTAGGCCTTGTCGCAGAGGTTTCCTGTGGGCAATTTGACAAGACGTCTTATATGAATATCAATACAGAAAAGCTGCGACAAAAAAACTTGAGTTGCATTTTTGTCACACTCATGAGCAATTGGACATTAGGGAAAACGATGGAGAATATTAGAAAATGCGTGAACATAGAGCTAGTAAACGACGTTGCTCCAAGTCACAAGCTAGCAGCAGCTTTGCCTTCGTCTCAGTGAAGATATCTGATAAGAATATAGTGGTCATTCATTGCAGAAAAGCCAACCCAAAGTTAAACGAATCTCTTGGCCGTGCTCGAGATCTCTGTGCTTCTTATGTTATGACTTTCATTACAGTACGAAATAAGGCGACAAAGCCAGCACGCTGCTCATGGACACGGGCATGCTGCTTTATGAATTACGAACTGAGATGTTTATGTGGACATATTTGTCATGCGGGACACGTTTAAGTTCTATGTTGTCCTAGTGATATCGATGGTCCAGTCAGCAAGTACTATGACGTAAGCAATAAAACATTGGAGAAAATGTAGCCTCAAACACATGACGATTATAAAAGAAGTAGTCGCATTGAGATTTAAAATGTACTTGATAAAGTTGGAGGACGATTCAAGAAAACGCGCCAAGATAATAACGAAACATTTGCTAACAGTGTTGTCGCATTTGATGATTTGAGAGAGTTGCTATTTGGCAAAAAACAATACGCCAGCATAATTGTGTTAATATCTTATCTTGAATACAATTACGCCGAATAAGAATGGACTCTCTACCTATGACGACATGAGATCGTTTCCTAGATGATGTCAACACACTGGCCCACATTCTATATTAAATCAACTCAGATGACATAGCGACAATTGTTTTAGCTAGGTTGAGCCAGATCTAATTATAAAGAATAACAAACACCAAAATCAAAATATTACAAAAATTAAATGACACATTGTGCTAAAATTTAAAGTGTAGCGCACATAGTTAATAGTCGAGTAAGAAGGGGTTTTTATATATCGGTGCAACATTATTAGGTCTATATGGTATTATTTGCATACTTAATGTGATTTAGATGTTGTTATCGAATAAAACATTTCATGTTCCTGTGGTTAAGTAAGTTGCATGTATGAATTCGATTTCATAGCCCAGTTAGTGTATGCATAATTTAAGGTGGGGATCTCGATGGTTTCTACGTTTGACCCGGGAAGCAAAAATTGATGCACCTCACCCCTAAGTCATGGAGCAGCAGAGGGGGTGAGCTTCACTTTTTACTAAAAATTGCAACTTTTCGTCTCCCATTTTTGAACTTTAAGTCTCCATTTCCGATTCTGAGACTTAACAAAAAATCGCTAACTTAAATTTTGGCAATTGGCCACTTAACAAAAAATCGCTAACCTAAATTTACCTCTCTACTTTTTTCAACTCGCGAAAATTAGGTATATATTTTATCAAGTCCGATCCGATATCTTGTCCGCGGATCATGTAATGCTATTGTGACAAATCCATGAGGAGTTATCTTAGTATTACTAAAGAAATTTTTAAATTGATCAAAACTCATATCAGAGCACCATGTTTGCCAAATATTTCTGATTGTATGAGTATCAACTCCATTAAACACACTTAATAAATTACAGTTATCGCGAATTACTTTAGGAATTTGTGTATATCTCTGAGTTACATAAATAACATCTGAATTTTTATGACGTCCACGTGAGAAAATTCTTGCAGGATTTTTTTGTCTATCTAACATAACATCATCATACACAACAAGATTATTTCTACTTCCATCTAAATCCTCTACAGATGGGGCTTCATCAATATCAGTTATTATATCAACAACATCTTCTCCAGAAATTTCAGATGCTGTCTCATTATATTCTTTTAACACGTTATAACAATGTTGGTCATCCACACTTGGTGCAATTAAATATAACTTATCCCATTTTAAATATTTCATTATCAATGTCAATAATAGTTGAGTTTTACCACTTCCCGATGGTCCGATAATAATCATTCTAATAGAATCTGGTAACATTTTATGATGTTTTTGAGGTTGTTTTTTCTTTGTAGCGCTAAAATCAATCACTTCCATTTATTGATATGCGTTTATTTACTATAAAAGTTATGGATTTATATTGTGTGAAATGTAAGAAACGTACACCAACAATCAATGAAACAACAGTTACTACAAAAAATAATAGATTAGCAACATCTGGTAACTGTGAAATTTGTGGCATAAAAAAATTTAGATTCATAAAAAAAAAACAGGTAGAGATATCGCCAACCGTTTAAGTAATCTTCCAGGACTTCCTTGGGCTAAATATCCAGGTGAAAAACATATTCCAGGATATAGTTATTGCGGACCAGGAACTCGATTAGATATCAGACTTAATGAAAATGATCAACCAAATCCAGGTGAAGATCCAATTAATGCTATCGATGAAGCTTGTCGTGTTCATGATATAGCATATAAAAGTAATGATCTCCAACAACGTCATCTCGCAGATATAAAGTTAATTCACGCGATAAATGCAATTCCAGATAAAAAATTAAAAGAAAAGTTAGCTTCAGTATTGATAAAAACCGCTATGAAGGGTAAAATATTATTCGGTAATTGAAAATCTAAAAGTATTTAAAAACATTAATGTTTTATACATGGAATCTATTTATTACTCACCTACTGGCTACTGGAAAGGATACGCAGCAATTAAAAAACTAGCCACCGCCGCATCAGTGAAATATAAAACCGCGAAAGATTGGTTATCTAAACAGGCGTTATGGCAAATTTATCTTCCGGGTCCTAAAAAAATTAATTATTCTCATTTTGATGTTTTTGTACCAAATGAAGTTCATCAAGCCGATATATTATTTTTGCCGTATGACAACGGTTACAAATATGCATTAACTGTAGTTGATATCGCTAGTAGATATAAACAAGCAATACCATTAAAAACAAAATCAGCCACTGAAGTTGCTTCTGCATTTGAAAAGATTTATCGTAAAGGTCCACTACGTTGGCCAAATCTATTACAAGTTGATCCTGGCAAGGAATTTCAAGGTGTTGTTACATCTACGATGAAAACTCATAATGTCATCATCAGACGAGGACATACTGCAATACATCGCGATCAGGCAATTGTAGAGAGATTTAATAGAACTCTCGCTGAGCGGTTATTTGGATATCAATACGCAAAAGAATTCATCCAAGAAAAAAGATCCCGTGAATGGGTTAAAAGATTACCAGCTGTGATTACTGCGATAAATAATGAGATTACTAGAACAATTAACATGAAACCTATCAACGCGATTAAGAAAATATCTATAAATAAAATTCCACAAAAAGATAATGTTTTCCAACCAATTCTTGGTAGTAATGTCACTGTTAGGTACTTATACGAACCAGGAGAGCTTGAGGGTGGTAAAAAAAGAGCTACTGATCCTATTTGGAGTGTCACCACGCATAATATATTTGGTATAACACGATCTTCTTCTAGACCAGCAATTTATAAATTAGATTCGTCCGCACCTCAGCGGGGTTTTACACGTGAACAATTACAAGTGATTCCTAAGGATACTCAATTACCACCACGAAAAATTAGTTAGTATCTTTAATGATAACTCTTCTCAATTGATTTATTCGTCTAGCACGAGATACCGCTAAATAAACTAAATTCGACCACTCAATACGATTATCTACGATCCAGATAGTTGAATCCTCGATAGTTAATCCTTGTGAAGAGTGTATTGTGGCAGCGTATCCTAGTATCCAAGGTGAATTTTCAATCTCCAATGCATCTTTAACTACATCAATATCAACATACACAATTTCATTCAATACTAATTCCTCAATTTTAGAATCTTTACCTGGAATTTCAACATCAATATTTTGTTTTCTTGTATCACGTGGTCTGTAACATAATGGTACTTTTTCATTAGGAAATTTCTCTTTGTGTATCTCAAATAATTGTTGTTGAAGATCATCCCGAGTTATTTTTAAACTAGCAAATACTTTATCGGTTGGTTTCCAATTTTTCAAAAATTCATCTTCCATTATTTCTAGAATAACTTCTCTGAGAACTCTACACTGCTCGTAATTAGGTTGTCGTCTTATTCTAGATTTTAAATCTTTTATTTCATTATCTAATGATCTATAATCTTCCATTACTTCCTCGTAATAATCTACATTATCCTTCAGCCATTCATGAGGAGGTTTTCCGATAAATGGAGGTGGTTGACCATCATCTCCGCACATAATTATCTTAACATTATTTGTACGTAACCAACCTAGAAATTGTTTTAATATATCTAGCGGTACTGTACAAATTTCATCCCAAAGAATATATCGTGGAATATATTTATTACCCATTCGAGAAGGATCCCATTTATCACCTTTCCACCTGAAAAAGCTGTGATAAGTCATAGCTCTTACTCCTCGTTCTCTTAAGGATTTTGCTAGTGCGTGAGTATGTGTTAAAACTATTATATCAAGATTTTTATACAATCTTATTACTCTTTCAGTCTTTCCACTCCCGCCACAACCGTTTAAATAAATTATCTTATAGCGAGTTATCGGATCAAATATTGATGGAGCATTAGAAATTTCAGTTTTAATATTTTTGCGATAACTATCAAGTATTTCAACATCTACATGATGATTATAGCAGTGTAATTTTTCTTTTTTAATTCTCCAAGTTCCCCATTCAGCGTTTCCACCTAAATACTGTGTAACTGCATCAATATGTTTTTTATGAAAATATATCGAATCTGTGGCAACTCTTACAGCAATATCTGGGAATCTATTTATCATCGAGAATAAATTAATACTTGTATAAGCTAACATTGATGCTCTTAAATGTGTATATTGAGGGCTTTCTCCATCTATGTAAGTTATAATAGTACCATATTCACTCCCATTTGATAATAATGCCTTTCTACTCGTTACAAATCTATTAGTGGAAGTAAGATTTTTAATAATAATTTTCTCTTCAGTTGGATCAATTACTAATCTAGAAGATGTTCTAGTATTATTAAATCTCCCTCCAACTGTAAATTTTCCTATTATTTTTCTTCCTAAATCCTTTGCTGATTTCTCTCTATCACAATACATTTGTTTAGCAGTTTCTATAATCTTCTCTTCGTCGTATTCCGGGAAATTCTCTCTTACTTTTTTAATTTCTCTATCTAAATCTGGTGTTGGTAACCAAACATCTTTTTGACTTCCATAACTTATTATTGCTTCACTAACCTTTAACGCTATCAACATACCACTATCTAGCATATATCGTAGTAATACTATTGGCATCCACATCTTCTCAGACATATGTTTGCCAAGCCAGGCATAACTACAAGGATGTAATCCATCACGGAGTTTAAAGGAAGTAACTTTAGCAAATCCTGGTGAATCAAAGTCAGGTAAATCTCCATTAATCGAAACTCTTGTCATTTCATGTGTTGGATGTCCAAAACGTTTAAAGTATTTATTACACTCTCCCATTCCTAAAAAACCTCCAGGATAACTAGCGATCATATCAGCGGAAATTAATCCATTAATATCGTATTTAGTATTCCACAATCCTCCGTGACTATACTCAACACAACTTAACTTTACATCTTCAAGATACATTTTAGGAGTTTTCTTCCAGGAATTCTTTATTCTGGCATAATGAGCAGCCACCGATGATATAGTAAAAGAGTTAAGTAATATATTTTCATCAAAATCTTCTACAAAATTCTTTGTAACATTTCTCATACGATTATTTAATTCTTCAGGACGATGTAATTCCCCATTAGTTTTCACAAATTGATCAAAATCCATCTCAGGATCTTCATTATCGCTCCTAAATAACCAAATTCCTGTTGGATCATCTTTGTGTATCGCGGCAATATTATCAAATATATTTCCAGAATATTCATTTATGAATTTTATTTTTTTATTTTTAGGGAATTCAGTAACACCAGAATTCCAGGCGTGCCCATTATGATCTATAATTTTAATCGGTGGTAATTTATTTTTTTTATATTTACAATCTTGTAACACCTCTCCAGTTATCAATTCAACGATAATTGGATATTTTAAGGCTTTTTGTAATTCAGCAACATCACTAATTTTAGCACCACCACACTCAATCATCCGTTTTCCCCAGTTTGTTATCACTTCTTCTCGATGTTTGGTTAATCCGTTTCCTCGTGAAGAATTTTTAAAATGTTCCATAACTCGTTCTGCAACGCAGTTTATCACAGATGACTTTCTCATTGGATATATTTTATCGTGATCAATATTTGTATGAATTCTATATAACCCGTACATCACAAGAGTTTCGGGATAAGCTCTGTTATAATAATTGCTATCAATTCCAACGATCACTCCAGGATTCATATCGTTACTAAATATTACATTTCTCCCATCTCTCATCACAGGGTTATAATTATCTCGGATAACCCATCCAGTTTCATCGTCATATTTTATCCATTTTACTTTGCAATAAAATATGTAATTACCAAGTAATGATATTATATTCATCGCACGAACTTCATCTATTGTGCCATCATAAAATCTTTCCGCCATTATTCGGTAACTGGTAAACATACCTAAGGCACCATCAAGTCGAAATTCTTTCATGGAGAATTTTCTTAATTTTTTAAGCTCTTTACTAAGTCCTCGCAGTGATAATCCAGATCTTGCATCAAATGAAAAAGTTGGTTTACTTGATACAGTCATAAGTGTGCAATTATATTGTATATAATATATATTTAAATTTCTAATTCAAAAAAAATAATTAAAAAAAAATAATTAAAATAAAATTTAATTTAATTTAATGATATAGTAAAATATATATTATATATGAACACTGAAAAAATAATAAAATCGAATAACCGTCAACGTATAAATACATGTAATTGGTTACCGATCGGTAGTAAAATAAAATGTGAGAAACGTTGCGATGGAGATTATTGTAATCAACATAACAGAAATCTTAAACGTGGAAGTACAGGACCAAGACCTTGTATCGTATGCGGTGTTGGGGTAAGAGGTGCTGTTAATTTATGTGCAAATCATGGATCTGCAAATTATAGGACTTTAAAATTATATTATGATACACATAAACATATTAATCATCGTACTCCTGTTATACAAACCCCAGAAGAGTATGTAAAAAAAATACGTGTGCAATTCCAATTAAACAAAGAAATTCCTGTATAATTATATAATGACGAACGAATACCGAACGCATCCGATTTACGTTAATTACGAGACGTCCAGAGATGGTACGATTAGAAATAAGCGAACAAGAAAACCTATTGGTTGTACTGTTACTAATACTGGATATTTACATATTACGGTATATTTAAAAGGAAAAAAAAGGGTTTATTACATCCACAGATTTATTGTTGAGACTTTTGAAGGAAAGATTCCGGATGAATATGTAATTGATCACATGGATAAAAATAAATTAAATAATCACATTGATAACTTGAGGATTGTTACTCCCAGAGAAAATTGTCTTAATAGAAGACCAGATGTGAGTAAAAACCGCATTCCAAGATCGGTAATAGCATTTTACAACGATGAAAGTACAGAGTTTCCCTCAATAAGCTCAGCCGCCAAATATTTTAATATTAATAAAGCATCTGTAAGACGAGTGGCTGATTATGTAATTTCATCAACATATTCTGATAGATTTGACGGTAGAGTTTCATTTTGTTGGGGGTAAAAAAATAAATTTATTGAAATTTGAAAGTAGAAATTCGTAGAATTTAAAAATCTCGAAGACAGAAATTCGTAGAATTTCTTACATATAACTATTATCAAATTTTTCAGCAAATTGAGATATATTTTTTTCCTCCTCAAATACATCTCCCACATTTTTCAAAATTAAATTAAGAAGTTTGCTGAGCTCAACAAATTCATCTAACACATTATCATTACCAAATTCCCTAAGATAATAAATAATAAAATTACGCTGTCGTATCAGTGTTTTAATAACACGATATTCTGATTTATAAGTTGGATAACCCTTGGAGGCTGCAGATTCAATTTTACGAAATTCATCTACAAGATAATCAGCAGACCAGTGTGGTGTTTTTTTTTGTGCGATGATTTCGGCGATTTCTGGGACTTCGTGAAGTCGATTAAGTTCAAATACGATTTCGTTAACGATTTTTTTATTCATTATATATAGAAATATTTGTATTTCTAAATTAATTTTAATTTTTAATTAAGATTTTTAAAGATAGAAATTCTTTAGAATTTCGAATTACGACATCGCATGTAATGTAAGTTGTAGTTCTTCTCCACGAAGATCTAGCAATGAAAAATCTTGATCAACAATTCTAAAAAACATCTTTGTGATATACTGGTTAATTGTTTGAAGATATGTTGGTGGAGATGGTTCTTTTACAATTAAGCTACCTGGAGAAACATTCGGCGAAAAGCTATATAATATATACCCTTGTGTTGCGTTATCAGATTTTGTAGTATCAACAGTATAACTACCTGATATCACATCACAAATAACATGAATAGTTGTTACCGCTGATATATTAACATTATTCGGAGATTTATGTTTATGTTTATTTCTTGGTGAGTTATTATATGTAAGTAATTCTCGTTGTGGAATAAATTTGAACCATAACGCATGAATCTGCGGGAAATACTCATCCATGACTTTTCGTTGCATCGCTAATAATTCAGGCGCGCAGTAACCTGGAAATTTATAATTAGCTATTGTACTTTCAGTACGCGATGTTAATTCTAAAAAATCTTTTTTATGATTTGCAAATGAGATATTTAGTAATATTTTATTTAAAAAATTCATATCGGAAATTATCTGGTTAAGAATTCTATTATTACGCATAATTGTATCTCGAGAAACGGAAACACTAGTGTTTCTAACTACATCACTAAATTCATGTGCTGTACTAATTATAGTTTTGAAAGAGTCTCGTTGTTGTTGAATTCGTTGAATAAATCTTTCTCTCATCGTATTAAAAATCTTAGATAGTGAATTCCAAGTTATTGAAAACTCCCATGGAGGATTCCAATTTAGCTTACCCTCCCATGCTATCGGACCAACACTACTATACTCAGACATTTCGACTGTTAATATACGTGACCTTTTGGGCATTTCTGGAATTGATAGTGCAAACACGTTGTTATCCTCGTCATAATTAAATTCAGGATGTTTTCGAGAATTAAGTGGAGTCGGGGATATTGTTAATTTATCAATAAAATCAGATAATACTGGTTCCGGTAATCTGTGATGTGTTACAGGAAGTTTATCATACCAATCTAGATGAATCTTTGCAACTGATTCTGAAATAGTATCTTTAAGTTTTTTCTGTTGTGCCGGTACATTATATCCGGGATATTTAAAATTAGGAATATCAGTAATATTAATTTTATGTGTGTTAGCAAAAAATTGTTGAGCTGGCTGGGTTAATGTTAATACTGTATCAATTGCATGTTGATTGTTATCGGACGCATCTGCAATTATCTGATTAAGTATTTCAACGAATTTGACAGCAGCAATCTTATTTGGTGGAATTGCACCAACAGCAGATATAAATAAATCTATAAACCTATCAAAATCAGAGTTGATTAACGCAAGATTTGCAGAGATATCTGGAATATTAGCCTCACCTATCACAGCACCACGTCGTGTGTATGTAAATTTAGAAACACTTAAATATCCACTTGCGGACGCGTCTTCGTATATATTATCGATATCATTAGAATATAATCCGTGATCAGATTGTTTGTCAGATGAAAAATCAGCTATCTTTGGTTCGGGTGGTATTGATTTCGGATCAATTGTATCTAAGAAAGATTCAGGATATCCTAGTAATCTTCTAATACTACTATTCCAAATATCTATTGCGTAATCTGGTGAATTTATTTCGATGATTGAACTTAATGAGGATTCCTTAGCTTTAATTTCGATTGGATGTTTATCATCAGTATCTGTTAAGGGAGTATCTTTACCCTCTACCAAATTCGGTCCGGTAATATTTTCAATCTCCTCAATAATTATTTCATTTATATCCTCAATATCATACGCACCTGTAGGTATATGAATTGTGTGCCAGGTTGTTGTATCAGCGATAGACCCGTCTGGATTTTGTTTATAGTTGGCTGAAAATGTAAAACTATTATTAGGGGGTTTACCTTTATATGGTTCTGATCGCACATTCGGCCAGCTATAATAACACCCTAAACGAATTAATCCTATTTCAGATATTTTTATAGGAGGATTAAATTCAAAAGTAAATTCCGGGTTTCTTGTTTGAATATTTATCGGTAATGTTTTTAGTGATACCGTATTATTAGCGATCTGATTGAGAATTTGAAACTCTCCGAGTTTTTGAGACATTATTTAAAATACTTCGTATTTTTTAAATGTAAAACATTTCTCAATCTGTATCATATTTTATATCAAAATTCGAAGAATTTGAATAAGAATCAATACTGTAATTACCTTCTGTTAGAAATATTATGGAATCGGTCGTCGTCGGATAATCTAACCAACCAATTACTGATCTAATACTACTTTGATATATATCAACCACGAGTTCCGGGGATATTATAAATATGTTAGCAGGAGACATTATAATCTTTGGTACAAAATTCTCTCCTGTTTCATTCATAACTAAAGAAATATTAGTATTAAGTTGTTTATTAAGTTCACTCATCGTATATTCACCGGGTGAGATTCCAACGGTATACCACTCTATTGGAGATTTCCATGAAAAAACTATTGAATTATTTTTTTTGGTTATGAGATATTTTTGAGTTGTCATTATTCAAGAAATATTTAACATTTCTAATTTAGAAATCTAATTAGATTTCCATTTTTAAATAAGTTTTATAAGAGTTTCCAGACAAGAATCAACCTCATAATAACCTTCTGTTATATAATTTGTATAAATATCCTCATTTATAATATAATCTGGCCAACCAAATGCTTTTCTAATACTACTTTTGTGGATATCAACCACAAGATTTGGATCTATTATAGATATATTTTCCCTAGATATTATAATCCTTGGTATCATTTCTTCTAGTTTTCTTTTATAATAATCATCCTCCGAATTCGTAGAATTTTCATCATAAACATTTTTATTAAAAATAGAATTCAGAGTATCCTGTATAGTCATTTTAACATTAAATTTTCTATTGATTTCTCTTGTAGTATATACACCAGGTGGAATTACTATAGTATGCCACTTCATCGGAGATTCCCGTGAAAAAACGATTGAATTATTATTTTTTGTTATGAGATATTCGCGAGGAGTTGAAAAGTGTCTCATTATGTATAATATCAGTATTTATAATACTTTTGTTTAATTTCTTCATTGCAGAGTTATAACGTTCCGTTATGTGAGAAAATTCTTCCTCAGTTATTTCATTATCACTTATTGCTTTAGAAATCAATGCTGTTATCTCTGAATATGTATTTGTGGCTGTATCTAATTTTATTGTATAATCGCGTAATTTATGTGAGGAACACGATGATATTTTATTTGAAACTCCAGTGAAAACCCCAACTAATGTTGTCACAGCAGAAATCACAATGGGAATTACAACAGGAGCTGTCATAGTGACGGACGATAATACTATTCCAGTACCTACAACAATTCCAGACACAGTATAAACAGTTATATCTATTGCAGTTATTCTTCGTTGATATTTTTTCTTTTTGATAGTATAAGTGTCTATAAGATCTTGTAATTGTTGTTGATATTTTAATACTGTATCATATCGATACTGGGATGGTGAAACGTTAAGACTGTCTTGTGATTGTTTTAGTTGCATTTATTTGAAAATGGTTTATGTCAATAAATCGATTTCCGAAGGTGGAGATGTTTCAGATAAGTATTCTACAATCCATGGTATTTTTATTCTAATTAAAGTGGGATCATGCGCGCTTATATTTAATCTATAATTATCATTAAAAAAATTTAGATTTAACAATAATGTATTTACACCTGATAGATATGGATCTTCCCACCTATCTTCATCATCTAATCTTCCATGAAGGAATCCTGTAAAATTAAATCGATGGGAGGATAATAAAGTTATTCGATAAAATCCAGGTGGTCTAGCCCTAAAACTTATAAATGTGTGATCAGGATTCCCACTAATATAATCAACTATTCCACTAGCAACCACACAAGTAAGATTTTTAATATCACTAGCGTTACTAGATAATTTTACTTTATCAGTGATTGTTTTTAATATCTTGATATCACTAGTGTTATCCTCAATTGATTTTTTATTAATCGCGATTGATTCAGAAATTGTGAATGGGGTAGCCCAAACCCCTAGCTGATTGAAAACAGTAGTTATATCATCAAGATTTTTTTGAATTTTAGTTGTAATATCAGTGAGTGTTGTTGTAATATCAACTGGTTTAATATTTTTCTTACCAAAGAATTTCTCAATTGCATTATCAGTAAGATTAAAATTTTTTCGTAGTGCAGAAAAATTATTAACGTGTTCATCATATTCAGTCCGTAATCGCGCTAAATTATCTATTGCGGCTTTGACATACGCAATTTGTACATCTAATGTGTCTCGTGGACTACCAAAGAATTTATTTAAATCTGTGTTAATGGATGTTACTTGATTATTAATTTGATTTATTTCATTAAATTTATCTGAAATTGTTTGTATATTATAACTCGGTTCTAATTTCCCCTTCTTAAACACAACAATAGTATCATCATCTGCGGTTGGTTGTTTAGTTAAAAGATCATCCAATGATAGATTACTAGTTCTTAATTTACCGTTACTATCTTCAAAAACAACTAATTCTCCTGGATCTACATCAACGAGATTTAATCCTGATAACGTATATTTTTTTATCATATTCAATATTTGTCTGGCTGATAGAGATTTCTCCCTTGTTGTTGATCTTAAAAAAATATCTGACATGTTATATATTTTATGTTTTTTCAAATTATAAAATTACTTTGTATTTTTAGCTGTATATTCAAGAATTGCTTTAGTTGGAATATTAGTGTTAGATAATACTGATAACGCGTTAATAGTTTCTGGCCCACATATTGGGGGATCAATTATTGTTTGTGTTGGAAGTGTTGAGTACCAAATTGGTAAATTAATTCGTGAAACATACGCTACAAATTCAGGTGGTGGAGGTAATCCATATGAATCAAAATAAATAATATTTCCAGAACCTTTAGTGGTTCTAGAACCCGTGGTTCTAGGATTGATAAAGTAACAAACCCAATGAGTTCCAGGTCCAGAGTTATTATCTAGATTAATTATTCCTGTTTCTGGTATTTGTGGATGATCTGGTAATTGATCTCTCATAAATACACCTCTGAAATGTTTTATTGGATATTGACTAGATTTAGATTTTTCAACTGCATCATACAGATCATAATTTGACATGGGTATGAAATTCTTCGAATTTCTTCTTTCAGATTTTAAGTTGGTATGTATCTTGTGAATCGGCTCCCTGGAAGTCTGAGTCCTTTTCCCTTTTTTTTTCTTCCTGATATTCCTTTACCACTAATCTTATCAATGAGAAAACTTCCTATCGACCCAAGAACAGGAGCTAGAGCGCCAAGTAATGGAAGAAGAAATCCTCCTGTTTTAACCATATTATCTACTGCAGCCTTAGAAAATGTAATTTGGGCTCCTTTTTTATTTTTCTTTGCGGTATCTATTTGTTTTGCTTGAGTATTTGTAATAGATATTTTATTTGGTCCGCCAGTTAGTTGAGCATGTTTCAGTGAAATTGTAGTTCCACATTGTTTAGCAACAGATGATTGTAATTTCTTTATTTGACCCGGGGTCAAACTGACGTTGATAATATTATATGACATTTATTGTAAAATGTACTGTATTTTTAAATGTACTTATTCTTTAAAAATTCTTCGAATTTTGATTTTTACATAGTTTCTATAGGTGCATCAATCAATCTCATTCTTCCACCACCTCCCTCAAGAATCATTGATTTATCACTAAGAATTACAGCAATAGCTCTAAATCCTTCAACCGGGGCTGTATCAACACGAGCCTGAAATTTCACATCAACAGTAGAGTGTTTAGACATATCAAGATGTTGTAATGAGAAATAATAAATCGGATATTGTTGCTGAAAGTCTAACTGAGATATTTGCAGACCTGTATCAATATTTTGATCACGTCCCATAAATGACCATAACCGGTGATAAACCCGCCCGATTTGATTATTTGCGTAATTAAGAATAAGTTGTTCTTCAGGTTCTTGTCGATTACTTACACGTAGTGAAACCTCATTAACACCACATTGATCAAATATCATATGAGATCGAAGTTGTTGTGATGTGTTAGCAGGCAACGCTGGAGCAGGTAATGTTTTGGTTCTATTTACACTTTGTAATGCAACAAATACATGTCTTGGTGCTGATGTATTTTTAGTTAGTGCAAGCTGCCATGTAAAAACTCCACTAGCAGTATGTGTTGTGGTTGAGGTTGTAACCTCAAGCCAGGATAATAGATTTCTACCTCCATGATCCATAAAAGATAGTAATTTAGTTTCAATATTCAATGATGGCGTCATAACTGGCATCCATAATGCTAGTTTTGTTAATTCAACTATACCATCTTCAACACCAACTGCTTTCCAGAGAGCATAATCATTAGAAGGATTTCTTTGTAGTATTACATTATGACTAGAACCAAAGATAACTTTTCTAACATCCCTACAAAACCCAAATATATGTGAGAGTGGAATCGTACAGGAAAACCTACCATCATCATTTAACGTCTTTTTAAGTTTTGCAAAACCCTCATTATAATTAGGATTAGCTCCTGTGACAGCATTACCAGCAGCATTTAATGTAAATGGATTAAGGTCAGCAGAATTACTTGTATCTTTTGCAAACATCATTGATGGACCAGCTGATTTAATAAAATCATCAGAATATCTTGCAAGTCCTATTATTGTTGTTGCAACATCCACATCATTATCGATAGATTCAATTTTGGTTGTGCCGATATGATACTCAGCCGACTTAAATAGTGCCATAATACCGTTATTGACAAATCCAATATTTGTGGTTGCAAGATTTAGATAACTTCCTGGTGGATTTTTTATACCCAATCTACCTTCGACCTCAATGTAAGCTTCTGCGGGGAGAAAGTATTTGGAGGTATCATCAAATCTAAGTTCAATTCGTCCTGTATTAGGATATTGGGCGGTATATGAAAAATATTGATAATCACGTACTGAATCATTTTTTTGTACCTTAGAATCTATGTCAAAGGCGTCATCGATTTCATATTCAAACATTATATTTATTTGATAAATCTAAATAATTAATCGTTTTAGTCCGGAACCAGAAATACGTCTCAAACGAGCTTGAACCATCTTATTAATTGCACTACCAGTTTTTGGTGGCATATTATTTGTAGATTCTAATCTTGGTTTTCTTCTTACTAAAGATCCAATTTTATCTACTGCTGTATTAATTCCACGAAGAGCTAGATTTCCAATTTCTGTGCCAGCCTTGCTTGTTAATACTCCAATAGCTTTAGACCCGATTTCTTTACCTATAGGTAGTAATTTTGGGGCAATTCTGGTAACAAAACTTGTGATAACATCTCCGAGTCCATTTCCATGTTTTATTTTATAAACGGGTAATCTTGAGTTCATGACAAAAACCCGTCTGGGTCTGTTCATACTTCTATGTACTATCATTATTCAAGAAATGTAAAACATTTCTAATTTGTAAATTGTAGATTTAAATATAAAGAATTTTAATCACTATAATAATCATCAATAAGTTCATTAACTAAATTACGGTATAAACCCATACCAATTACTTTACCCTGGAATAGTCGTTGACAGATTTCAGTGGCTTCATTGATAATTTCTGGGGAATTATTTCCGGCTCGCCTTCCTCCTATAAGAACTTCGAGTCGTGATACATCATCGAGGATAGTTCTTGAACAAGGAATAAATCTAGAGTTTTTTACTTTAGTGTTAGAAACACTTGTGTTTCCACCTCGATATCCTTCTCCGGTTGCTCCTTCTTGAGGTTCTTTTGTAATATATTCACTAAATAATTCTCCTAAATCTTCTTCATCCTCTTTAATAGGATGTTGTTGTTTTTTTGATGGTTGCTTAATTTTTCTTTTTCGAATCTTTTTTTCTTTAGAAGGTAATTTTACACTCTTAATCATTTTTCCTTGTTCTTGTCGTTTTAGTTCATTATATTGATCTTGTAAAACAACAGCATTTCTAAAATCTATATATAAATGATCATCATTTCGTGCTTGAGACACCCTGGCTTTAATTTTATAAATAATTCCAGCCCATTGATCAATACTATTAATATTCAATTTTTGATTTGGTTTTAAATAAAGATTTCTTTTATAAAAAGTATCAGCAGTATAACGTACTAATTCCTCGGTATTATTTTCATTAATAATATCATTTACAAAATCATCAGTAAATTTATCCCTCACTGAAGTAACAATCTTCTTTTTAGGTACTACATCAACAACTGGATCTGTAGGTGGAGGTGGTGGTGGAACATTTGGAATATTAGCAAGTTGCGCATCTGCAATATCTTTAGGTAATGTTTTTAAATATTCTTGAGTTTTTTCACCAACTTCCTTTGTTGTTTTTGTGATCGGTTTAAATAATTCTTCTGTTTCCTCGGTATATCCCATTTTTGCTTGTTGTTTCGCCTGAAGATTATCTCTGAAAGAATCTCTTACTGGAAGAAATTTCTTAATTGCAGCCAATCTTTCCCGGGTTAATCTAGTTATTTGTGCTTCCCCTATTTTTGACATTTTTATTATTATTATTATTATTCTTATCAATTAAATTAGGAATTATACCAAGTAAATTCTTCTATTTGTTTCTTTAATTTTTTATTTTCTCTTTGATAAACGATTTTTTCATCTTCTTCATCACTACGTTCTTTTTTAACATCTCTTAGTTCCTTCTCAAGTTTTGAAATCTTATCGTTTAACTCAATAATTTTAGGATTAGTGGAAGTATTTGAATTTAACGAATTAATCTTATTAATATATTCCTGATTGGTCGATTTTAACGAATTAATCTCATTAGATTGTTCTTGATTGATTGATTTTAATTTTTTAATTGCATTAACCAATTTCTGATTTGACTCAACAACCTTATTAAACTCGTCATTAGAAGTATAAGAATTTTCAATTTCTAATTTTAATGAATTAATCTCATCAGATTGTTCTTGGTTGATTGATTTTAATAAATTAATCTCGTTAATATCACCACCACCTGATTTTTTAAGTTCTTGTAACTGTTCAGATAAATCATAATTTTTGTTTTGTAATAAATTTAAATTTGAGGATAAATTACTATTTTGGATAAGTAATGAATCTGTATATTGTTGTTGTTGTTGTTCTTTATTTTTTAACGAATTTATATATTGTTGATGTTGTCTTACCAATGAGTCTATATGTTGTTGGTGAGATTGTTCTTTTGCCTCAAAATTATTTAAATGTTCTATACATTTCTGACACGGTAAATTTTCATTTCCTCCTCCGTGAAAAATTACCTCTGGAATTTTTTTTTGCTCTCTCTCGTGTACCTGAGAGTTTTCAATAATATCAAACATACGATTTAATATTTTATTGTTTACTGGTTTATGTATTGGACCACCCCAAATCGAATATACTCGTTGCAACCCAATATGATATTTTGCCTTAATTTCTGATATGGGAATTTTACCTTTCATCGCGATAATATCTTCGATGTCTTTTTCGGATAACGGAGTAGATTTTATTGGCATACCTATATAACAAAAACATAAATACTTTTTAAAAAATACGAAAATGTTTGAATAACCTTAAGTATATACCTGGTATATACCTAAGTCGGACTTGATAAAATATATACCTAATTCCCGCGAGTTGAGGGAGGTAAATTATTGTTGCGATTTTTTGTTAAGTGGCCAATTGCCAAAATTTAAGTTAGCAATTTTTTGTTAAGTCTCAGAATCGGAAATGGAGACTTAAAGTTCAAAAATGGGAGACAAAAAGTTGCAATTTTTAGTAAAAAGTGAAGCTCACCCCCTCTGCTGCTCATGGCCTTGGGGCCTCTTTCTAGCACACAAACCGTTCTGAAATGCAATGTCATTTGAAAGTTTATCACACACAACATTTCTCATGCATGTTGGTCCCTTAATGTGGGAGTTTTTTTTATAATAAAACTCAATATATCATGCCCTAATTACATTTTTATCGGATGTGTCACAGTTCAAAACTAATATGCATTTCTGCAGACCACTTGCAATTATATCCCAATGTGGAAAGTATCTCTTTTCAACCGTGCAAAAGTTGCTCGACAACAACAACATAAGTACGAATACGCGAATGGGCGGGGTTACACAATCCCTACCTTTGCTAATAACAGCTCAGGTATAACAATCAAGGAAATGTTTAAAAAAATCTCCACCACTCAACACCCCACACCCACCAAAAAAACCCAACAAAAAACAGAAGATAGAGCTTTCAGTTACCCCTTTTTCTAAATACATTTCCGCAGTACCTAGTTACAGTGAAAAGAAATAAACTTGTAACCACATGTACTCCCCCCACCCCATCAAATTGTAAGTCAATCTCTTGCCAAATCTAGTCAATACAATACTTATCACGCGTTACTTAATACTGATATATGGCAAAGTTATGGACAACGTTCTTTTGCATTCCAGGGCCCGGCGATGTGGAACGAATTGCCTATTGAAATTAGACACAAAGACACAGTGGTCCCTTTTAATAGTGCTCTTAAAACTCACCTTTTTCGATTTCAGGAACAAACTTAGAGAC
Organism: Unio pictorum; assembly: GCA_030141615.1. Lineage (NCBI taxonomy): Eukaryota > Metazoa > Mollusca > Bivalvia > Unionida > Unionidae > Unio > Unio pictorum. The sequence continues at coordinate 9,837,601 of JARLTB010000113.1, forward strand.
CTAATAATGTTTTGTATCTTATATGTTTTCAGCATGTTTTTATGTTTTTCAATTTCGTGGTTTTTGTTATTTGTTTTTTTTTTTGTAGTGTAGTCATATCATTATAGATTTAAAGCGCTTAGAGCGTCTGAAGATTAGGCGCTGTACAAAGTCCTCATTATTATTATATACCCGCATCTAAATCGGATCGGACTGTTAGCTTCATTCGCACATATATGGGTTTATGCAATTTGTTAGGAGAAAATAGGCAAACAAAAAATACCTACCCTTATCTACTAGCGTATTAAGTGACGGCTGATTAGGACTGTGTTGTTATTCAGGTATATAGATATGTATACGTATGTTACTAACAAATAGGAGAATACATAAATAGGCATTACGTACAACTTGGTATTTATGTTTGAACTTCAAATCTATTTATGGCTGCTGGGAATCCATGTTATTACCTAATTATATAATACATTTGGGTTTCCCCTGACCCAACCTAAAGTATATCAATATTTTATAGTGATTTAATTTGTTTCCACCAGAAGTAATATATGGATTTAAAAGCAGTAAGTTTAAATTTGTGACAACTATTGAATCCGAGGATATACACAATCGTAAGCTATATCTTAAATACATAGTATGTATGTATGTATGTATGTATGTATGTATGTATGTATGTATGTATGTATGTATGTATGTATGTATGTATGTATGTGTGTGTGTGTGTGTGTGTGTGTGTGTGTGTGTGTGTGTGTGTGTGTGTGTGTCTCAATTTCTTGATCTTTTTTGTTATATCAGTGGAAGGAAAGCGACGCATGCTTGTTTATAACATAGAAAAACAAAGAATGCATTTATTCTGAGATATGATTTACAGAAAACTGTCCACCTAAGTTGGTTCGAAATTTAATATGAACCCAGAAACATGAATTAACAACTAATGGACGGATACTGCGCGAAAATGCTTTTAAGTCTTAATTTCTTTAGAAAGAAAGAGATTTTTTTTTCATGAATAAACTTTTGATATACGTAGCATTATAGGATCTCGCCTTTATTTAAAAAATATCAAATAAGTAATCCAAGAATAGCAGCAATCCTTTCCAAAGAAATCTGATTTTTTTTCTCTTTCAGCAATACTGATCTTTAATGTCCTTCCCAATAATGGAAGTCTTCAGCAAGATTTTATTGATAGTATTTTGTACAAGAACACTAGCAGAAACATGCCCGTTCTACAAGGACGTAGTTTGGGAGCTACGTAACTATCAAATGGACTGCAGAAATGACACCACATACCACTGCCGTATGTACCGGAACCAACCGATCCATTTTTGTCATTCCATTTTGGTTTGTCGACAAGGTACATGAAGCATTAATTGCACCTTTTTATTTTCTCTTTCATGTCATCTATTTCCATAATGTCTCCTTCCACGTTTCCCTGCTTAATCGTAGATAAGTAGATATATAAATATATTTATTAAATTAAATTTGTCAGTATTTGTAGTAAACTCCACGTTCAGACAGCATTTACATGCACGCTATTTGTTTTCAGGATTCTTTGCCATCCTTGATCAAATTAAACCGTCGCCGACATTGAAGTGCGTTCCGTGTCCAGATGACAGATTTGATCCAGAAGAAAGTCGCAGCGACAAGAAAAACGAATGCCAATTCATTAGACAGAAATGCGATATATCGGAGCACAAAATACGCTGGAAGCAAGGAAATTCCACAGCAGACGACATGTGTTACTGCGACTATAGGGCAGGTTACGAAATGGACACAGACTCGCGTGATACGATTCCTCAAACAAGCATCAAGATTTGTGATGGAATTACACGTTGCTATTGTAGACAGACTTTGAGTTGCAATGTATCCACGGAAAAACATATGTGTTTACTACCTGGTTAGTATTTAATAATTATATATTACGAATGTATGACTTTAATCTCCTACAGAATAACATTTAATGAAACAGTATGTTCTTATTATTTTGAAGAGTATTGAGTTTGCATACATACATACATACATACATACATACATACATACATACATACATACATACATACATACACATACACACATACATACATACATACATACATACATACATACACACACACACACACACACACACACACACACATACATACATACATACATACATACATACATACATACATACATACATACATACATACATACATACACACACACACACACACACACATACATACATACATACATACATACATACATACATACATACATACATACATACATACATACATACACACACATACATACACACACATACATACACACACATACATACATACATAATACATATATACATAAACACACACACACATATACATACATACATACATACATACATACATACATACATACATACATACATACATACATACATACATACATACAAGCTGACCTCAGTTTTGGTGTCAGAAAAAACAAAGCACAACTGTAAGATGGAGAGGTATGTTATCAGATAGCTGATTCTGAGAGTGTATCTTTAGAAAAAAACACGCTTTTAGTAGTAGTAGTAGTAGTAGTAGTAGTAGTAGTAGCAATAGCAATAACTGCAGAGCAATGTTAAAACGCATTGTGCAAAAGTTGAAGAAGACAAATTCTCCCAAATAATTATCAATATTAACTTTGAGAAGAAACAAATAAAATATAAAGATAATACAATTCTGTAAAATGTGTATAAAGTAAAATATAAAGGTAATACACGTAAAAGAATTACATTAATATTGTGAAAAACAACATGAGCTTCAAAATACCAAGTTTCCTTCCCTGGTACATAATTATACAGTTTCATCAGGCACACTAGTGGCCGAGTGGTTGAGTGGTTGAGTGGCCGAGTGGTCGAGAGCGCTCACCGTTACGGATTACTGCCATCTCACCTCTGTCTGTGTGGGATCGAGTCTCTGATTCGACCAATGTGGGTATGTGTGAAAGATTGCCAGTAGCTTCTCGTGGGTCGGTGGTTCTTTCCGGGGGTTTTCCCGGATTATTCCTCCTCCATATATACTGGCCGCGATGTATAGCCTATCTTGTACAGAAAATGGCGTTAAACCCTACAACAACAAAATTCAGGCAATCCACTTCAAGCTTCTCTAGTCTTACATGGAAATCGACACACCCGACATGAATGTACTCCACACGGGTATTCTAAGCAGAATAGATTAAAAAGACAAGGAGTCCAGGTGAGATTTGCCATTAACCAATGGTACTACTCATCTATCTTGGTGACGTCACGCTAACTAGATTCATCCATCCATACACGCGACTGGCACATTACCACCTCATCTTTCCAGTCTGTTTTATGAGAGAGATGCCAATATTGTTTTTGATGTTATTAAATTTGTTCGTGGAGTTTTCATTTCGACATACTTATTAAGTATGACAGATGGGCTGATTTATTAAAACTTTTAAATTAGTTACTATTAGTTAAATTAGTATATGGAATCTTCCATTATGAAACGGGAGACCAGCTTTTGCAGCTTAGCAGCTTTATCTCCGCATTCATTGGTCTTTATACCAATGTGTCCAGGAAGCCAGTATCACACATATACTATGAGAACATCAGGTTTATGTGTTGTCTAGGATAATAACGGATTTTCATTTTACGATTCGTCAAGGTGGACGGGGACTTTTAAGTATAATTACAATCGTGATAATTGTTCTTGCAATCAAATTAGGAGTGTTTTAAGAAGCTTTATAACACGAATGAATTTAACATAATTCAATATTTCTATTGTAGACAATACATGCACAGAAGAGTGCCCGCCGGGCTACACAAGGCCATACTTAAGCTTCGAATGTGTGTAAGTTTACATTCTATATGTTCATAAAAATCGAACTCTCGTTTGGTTCGGCTACCACCGTGTGTCCTTGGCACTAAGGTCTCACTGGACAGTTGTTTTGCCAAATGTTCATCCCACGATGACCTATTGCAGAAAAATGATAATGTTACATTAAAGATAAAAAAAAAGTTAACTAAAGATTTTTGGAAAGGATGCTTGTAAGATTCTGACTGAGGTTAATTCCTTATGCAACTAGTGGTTTTTATACTGAACCAACACTGCCACCAACCCCTCTTTTTTACATTCATTTTTTTTACAGGAAAGTACTACTGTCAATATTTTCCTGTGACAAGACAGCTAAAAGAATCAGTATGTGCTTTATGCATGAATACAGTATTATAATAAATTAGCATACTTTTCAACCAACCCTCAACCATCTCGTTTTGTTTACCTCTGTAACGACATCTGTAAATACGTAAGCCCATTTCCAACCCTACCGCAAAGTAATTCTAAATCACATTACAGATTTAACTTATGTGTGAATTTAAAAATGCTAGGATTGTGATAATTAGGCGCATGCCTTCTACCTTAAAAATTATGGAGGTGTCATAATTTGAAACTATCCAGTGAGACCTAAGTAACCTGCCTGTGTTGCTAGTGGTTTATAACACCAAACAAATTGCTGCAATGGAGATAGTTTAATGATTAATCAAGGGGAATAACCCACGAAAAACAAATCGTTTCCTAACTGAGTATCTTCCCATGTATCACCAAACTACTCGTATGTAATTCGAATAAAACTTGTAACTACTTAAAGGTGAGAGGGTTATTGTTGTAGATTGTGCTTGTTACAAATTCATAAACAGTTACAATGTGTGCACTGAAAATTTAAGAAAATTAGATTGAAATTAAAATATCAAAATTGATGATTTACTGTAAAAACTACTTGGAATAAGGTTGGCTGCATTTTCCTTGAATTTATCTCTGTCATCATCATCTCATCTCCGCCTGTGGCCCGTTTGGGACATAGGCCGCCAACCAGCTCCCTCCAGGCGTCTCGGTTCTGGGCGAGTCTCTCCAGCTGTCCCCACGTCTTGCCCATCTTCTTTGCGTCTGCATCCAAATCACGGCGCCAGGTGTTTCTGGGTCTTCCTCTATTCCTCTTTCCTTGAGGGTTCCATGTGAGGGCTTGCCTGGTGATGTTGGGAGCAGGTTTGCGGAGGGTGTGGCCAATCCATCGCCAGCGTCTCTGAAGGATGTCATCCTCAACGGGCTGTTGCTTCGTTCTCTGCCACAGTTCGTCGTTGTTGATTCTTTCTGGCCAACGGATCTTTAGGATCTTCCTGAGGCAGGTGTTGATGAAGACCTGGATTTTCTTCATGGTGGTAGCGGTGGTTCTCCAGGTCTCTGCTCCGTACAGCAATATCGGCTTCACGATGGTGTTGAAGACCCTGATCTTGGTGGTGATGTTAAGCTGCCTTGATATCCATATGTTCTTCAGCTGATGGAAAGCTGCCCTTGCTTTGCCGATGCGTGTCTTAACGTCTGCATCCGTTCCTCCCTGCTTGTCCAGGATGCTGCCAAGGTAGGTGAAGCTATCCACCTCCTCCAGCGCATCGCCTTCCACTGTGATGGGTGTATTGCTGGATGCATTTGTCTTGAAAACCTTGCTCTTTCCTCTGTTGATGTGGAGGCCCAGGCTGGCTGAGTTGTCCGCAACAATGCTAGTCTTTTCCTGCATCTGTTGTTGGGTATGCGAGAGGAGAGCCAGGTCATCAGCGAAATCTAGGTCGTCCAGCTGTTTCCACAGCGTCCACTGGATGCCGTTTCTTTTTTGGTCTGTCGATGTCTTCATGACCCAGTCGATGGCCAGCAGGAAGAGGAATGGTGATAGAAGGCATCCTTGTCTCACCCCTGTGTTTACTGCAAAGGCATCAGTGAATTGCCTGCCGTGGACGATCCTACAAGTCATTCTTTCATAGGACTTCCTGATGATGTTGGTGATCTTTTCCGGGACTCCATAGTGCCTTAGTAGTTTCCAGAGGGTCTGCCTGTCAACGCTGTCAAACGCTTTCTCAAAGTCGAGAAAATTCACGTAGAGTGGCGAATTCCACTCCAGAGACTGTTCCAAGATGATGCGCAGTGTCGCTATCTGGTCCGTGCACGACCTTTCTTTTCGGAAGCCAGCTTGTTGGTCACGGAGATGCGGGTCAACTGCCTCTTTCATCCTGTTCAGTAAGATGCGGTTAAACACCTTCCCCGGGATGGACAACAGCGTAATCCCCCTGTAGTTGGAGCAGTCACTGAGGTCACCTTTCTTAGGTAGTTTGACGAGGTAGCCTTCTCTCCAGTCTGCTGGTACTTCTTCGTCTTCCCATATCGTGCCGAAGAGCGGGTAGAGGAGCTCCACACTGGTTTCCGCGTCCGCCTTCAGCGCCTCTGCCGGAATGCTGTCGGGTCCTGCAGACTTGCCGCTCTTCAATTGCTTGATGGCGCTGCGAATCTCCTCTTTGGTCGGTGCACCGCACTCTATTGGCAGGTCACTTTCCGCTGGCGGTACGTCTGGTGGGTTTGCAGGCGCTGTTCTATTTAGCAGTTCCTGGAAATGCTCAACCCATCTGTTCTTCTGTCCTTCCTCGTCTGGGATCGCTCTTCCATTCCTGTCCTTGACTGGTCTTTCTGGCTTGGCAAACTTTCCTGAAAGTTTCTTGATGGTGGCATACAGGTCTCTGGTGTTGCCATGGTGAGCTGCTTCTTCTGCTTCTGTTGCCAGCATCTCTACGTAGCTCTTCTTATCTTTCTTGATGCTGCGCTTGACGCTTCTGTTGGCTTCCGCGTACTCGTCGTTTGCTTTTGCTTCTGCTGTTCTTGTCCTACTGTTGTTTACGGCAGTTTTCTTCTCTCTACTTTCTTGAATCTTCCTCAGCGTCTCTGTTGAAATCCATTCTTTGTGCGTGTATGTTTTGGGGCCCAGTACTTCTTGGCATGTTGATGTGAGTGCCTCTTTCACTCTTTTCCATCTGTCTTCTATGGTCTCTTCTTCAAGCAGCTCTTCTAGAACCTGGAACTTGTTGGAGAGGGTGATCTTGAATTTCTCCTGTTTGTTGTTATCTCTCAACGCCGTGGTGTTGTAACGACGGCGTTGATTGGAGCCTCCTGTCCAGTTTCTCTTGAGCTTCAGCTTCATCCAGGCAACGAGTAGATGATGGTCTGAGGCAACGTCTGCTCCTCGCTTAACGCGGACATCCCGAAGGGAGCGGCGAAACGTCCTCACGATGCACACGTGGTCTATTTGGTTTTCCGTCCGCAGGTCTGGTGACACCCAAGTTGCCTTGTGTATCCTTCTGTGGTTGAAAACACTTCCTCCGATGACCAGGTTGCTTGTGGCACACAGGTCGGCAAATCTCTCTCCGTTGTCGTTCATCTCGCCAAGCCCATGCTGCCCCATGATCTCCTCGTAGCCTCTGTTGTCGCTGCCGATCTTAGCATTGAAGTCACCCATGACGATGATGATGTTTCTCTGTGGTCGGTCTTGGATGATGGTTAGCAGCCTGTCGTAGAAATCATCCTTTTCTTCTTCCTCACTGTCGTTTGTCGGGGCGTAGCACTGGATAATGTCTATGTTGATCCTCTTCTTTTTGGTACTGAAGGAGGCTGTCATTATCCTTGGGCCGTGTGCTTCCCATCCAAGGAGTGCTCCCTGAGCTGACTTGGACAGCATCAGTGCCATTTATCTCTGTAATTAAACATAATTTCAGGACTTAGGAAAATCATTGCCATCTCACCTCTGTGTTGATTCGAATCTCGAGCTCGCCAGTGTGGGCCAATGTGGATATATGAGAAAGTTTGCGGGTAGCTTCTCCAGGGTTGATGGTTCTTTCTGGGGTTTTCCCGGGTTCCTTCTCCGCCATTTATACTGGCCGCCATATATAGGTTATCTTGTGCAGAAAAATGGCGTTGAACCCTATAACAACAAAAACAACATCAGCCTATGACATGCAGTTTATTGAAACGTTTCACTGTAATCACAAATCTCAAAGAATTCAAGGGTTATGTGAACATCTGCAATTTTTCGAGTTACACAACTTGTCTTATATGTTGCATGCATAGCCCGCGATTTCTCAGTGATATTCGTGCGTACTAACAAACCTTTCCATAATCCAAGTGTTGTAAGTTTTCTTTTCAGTCTATTATCAGTATCGCAAATCTTTATGACATAGATGTGGGAGATGTTAAAGCATTTATATTCAGTCTAAAGATGATATTCTGAATTATCTTGGCCAGTAACGAGCACATAGTAAAGTTTCACTCGGCCTCTCAATTTTTAACTCGGTCAGGACTAGTGGACGAGTGACATTCCTGAGCACTATTACTTTATTACCATCCATTACCATCCATGTTTTTTTTCACATTTTGTTTCTTTGATTAGGATTTTTAACGTAGCTTTAACAATTTTTCAGTCATATCGCTAAGATGTCTGCAGTGAGGCAGTTTATAGTGATGGCTAGCAATTGAGCATCATGCCGCAGACATGTAGCATGATGTCTCACCCAGTCACATTATCCTGACACCAGGCCGACCTGTCCTAACACTAACCTCTTAATGCTGAGCGCCAAGCGAGGCAGCTGTTAGTATCAATTTTGTATGTCTTTGGTTTGACTCGGCTGGATCGAACCCATGACCTCCCGCTCCCGTAGAGGACGCTCTAACCACGATTTTTTTAACACTTTTAAGTTTACACTTTAGTCATTAAAAGATGTGTATTGGCCATATGGCTCCAAATGAGCACAACACATTGTAGTTGTTTATAACTAAACATTGAATTCTTTTAACTTTTAGTAAAACTTATATTACATTGTGGTAATTGATAGTTGGTGTAAGTAATTAATAAACTAACATTAGAACAAAAGCACAATTTATATTTTGTTTTCTAGATACTAAATGTTATCTAAAACTGACCATATATCAAGCATGTAAAATCTGCTATCAATCAACGCTTATAAATATAAAGGTGAGCACATGATCAAACGTCCCGACACAACACATATTGTTTTCAAACGTTATTGATACCACCTCATACAGGTAAGCATCCCGCAGTCGTACATGTACATGTTCAAGTGGCCATTTCAGAAGTATATGTGTATGTTTTTGTAAACCTTTTCGTCAAACATAAGAAGCTAATATATATAAATGTTTGTTCTTGTTCTAGATTTTTAAAATATTTTTGCCTCTTAGTAATTACCTTAATGTAATAAATACACGACTAACATTATAATTAGTTACATTGTATAGATCCTATTGTGCATGCTTGAAAGCATAAACCAAAATACATGGATATAATACAATGTACTCAAAGTGAACATAAACCTTAGATTTGATACCTGTATAGTTTTCTGGCTTTATCGGATAAACGCAGTTCCTGTCTTTAATCAGATATCTTTATGACATTTAGATTTCTGGCTTTAACGGCTGAAACGTAGTTCATGTCTTTATATAAAGGTGAGCATATGAACAAAGGTCCCGACACAACTCTTATTGTTTTCAAACATTAGCGATCACTGCTCATACAGGTAAACAACCCGCATTTTTACATGTACATGTTCAATGGGGCCATTTCAGAAGCATATGTGTAAGTTCTTGGCAACTTAATAAATACAATTAAAGATTTATTTTTTGCCTATTAGTAATTACCTTAATGAATCAATGCACTTCTAACATTATAATTAGTTCAATTGTATATATCCTATTGTGCTTGTTTGAAGGTATACATGGAAAATACATTGATATAATATAATGTACTCAGAGTGAACATTAACCTTATATTTGACACCTGTATTACAGGTATATTTCTGGCTTTATCGGCTGAACGCAGTTTCTGTTTTAATAAAAAATAAGATGGAAAAGTAGCAAGAAGGACATAAATGGTATTAGCAGACTCAATTGGTTGTAATAATTTAATTTGACAGGAAGCGATATATGTACAAATTTTTTTTAAACATATGCCACTGTTTGTGAGTGCGTATATATATATATATATATATATATATATATATATATATATATATATATATATATATATATATATATATATATATTCTTATTAGAGATAAGCAGTCGCTGAACATAAACAGTTCTACAAACCCACATGATATACCAGCAATGCCAATAGCAACGCCAACACCAAAGACCACGGTAATAGGTCCTGTTAAAATTTCTCCAGGTAAGCAAAATTCATTTTTATATCGGACTATTATTCGTCATTCCAGCGTTTAAAGAGAGATAATACATTTAAAGTGTTTCATGATTATTGAGGATTACAACTTCTTGAATTTATACTTAATTGGAGCGGAATACAAAACACAGAAGTCGATTTACATAACAAATAATATGCCTCTTCATTAGCGTATATCTGTGTGAGAGATTGAATGATAATCTATTATTATGTAAAGTGTACAAACCTCCCAATATGATACTACTGTGTAAATGATTGAATGAATCTATTATTATGTATAGTGTAGAAACCTCCCAATATGATACTACTGGGTAAATGATTGAATGAATTTATAATTACTTGTAGTGTACAAATCTCCCAATATAATACTACTGTGTAAATACTTGAATGAATCTATAATACGTTTTAGTGTACAAACCTCCCAATATAATACTACTGGGTAAATGATTGAATGAATCTATAATACGTTTTAGTGTACAAACCTCCCAATATAATACTACTGTGTAAATGATTGAATGAATCTATTATTATGTATAGTGTAGAAACCTCCCAATATGATACTACTGGGTAAATGATTGAATGAATTTATAATTATTTGTAGTGTACAAATCTCCCAATATAATACTACTGTGTAAATGATTTTATAAATCTATAATTATTTACAGTGTACAAAACGTTCAACTACAATACTACTGTGTAAATACTTGAATGAATCTATAATACGTTTTAGTGTACAAACCTCCCAATATAATACTACTGTGTAAATAATTGAATGAATCTATAATACGTTTTAGTGTACAAACCTCCCAATATGATACTACTGGGTAAATGATTGAATGAATCTATAATACGTTTTAGTGTACAAACCTCCCAATATAATACTACTGTGTAAATGATTGAATGAATCTATTATTATGTATAGTGTAGAAACCTCCCAATATGATACTACTGGGTAAATGATTGAATGAATTTATAATTATTTGTAGTGTACAAATCTCCCAATATAATACTACTGTGTAAATGATTTTATAAATCTATAATTATTTACAGTGTACAAAACGTTCAACTACAATACTACTGTGTAAATACTTGAATGAATCTATAATACGTTTTAGTGTACAAACCTCCCAATATAATACTACTGTGTAAATAATTGAATGAATCTATAATACGTTTTAGTGTACAAACCTCCCAATATGATACTACTGGGTAAATGATTGAATGAATCTATAATACGTTTTAGTGTACAAACCTCCCAATATAATACTACTTAGTAAATGATTGAATGAATCTATTATTATTTTTAGTGTACAAACCTCATAATATTATATTTAGTTCAGATTCAGTTACATCATCTCGATCATTACTTACAGGTAATGTACAAACCACATCCAAGTTTGCCGGAGAAACAACCGAAAGTACTACTGAAAGCAGCATGTCTAACTCAGTGCTAATCGTGCTTGTGGTTATAGGTATGTTGTATGATGTTGTATGATGTGCCCGTATTCAAGTAAATTATACATGATTGAATGTTGGCAGTAATTTAAGATGATCACTATAAAGTTTGAATAAGAAAATCTCCAATTCGAATATCAGTGCAAGTGAGAATAACCTGTATGTATTTTGTTTCCTTTTATTTTACCTAACGAGTCATTGTTTAAAGCTTCGTTTTCGACAATAATAATACTGTTAAGATATTGCTGAAGTTTATAACACAGTGCTAGAAACTAAGTACTAAATTTCACAACATGACGGATACAGCCCGAATTTTCAACTCATGGGGATCACTTAAAACATCTTGGATGTAAACACTGCTATACTGTCCCTTACACACACACACACACACACACACACACACACACACACACACACACACACACACACACATGTGTTGGCATCCATGATACTACCCACCCCGTTTTAGCTAAAGACCAGTTTTTACAACTGGTTATACAGATTATTTAGAGAAAATATTACAAAAGGAACAAAATAGGTATTATTACTGATAGCAAAGACAGTACAAGATTTAAAGAGTCCCTGCCTAGTGTATATACAGTGACAGAAATACAAATGACAGGTACGAGAATACCGGTTAAAGTTACCTTAGGAAGACCAGTCACGATTTCAGTGACTTTAACAAAACTTAAAATATACGAGAATAGACTAGAATCAAATAAAAGCAATATGAATAAATATTTGATTTATTTTGCAGGTTGCTCAATTCTGGCGGTTATCGTAATATCAGTTTTCTTGAGGAGGAAATGCTATTCGTCATCACAGAAAGGTGAGTTGCCTATGTTGTCCTCTCTTTATTACATTTCCGTAGGTTCTCTTAATGACAGGCCTACAAAGTAGGTGTTTCTTTCTCAAAGTGAACATAACGTAGCCATTAATATTTTTTTGAGCGTGTTTGGATATATGTATAGCAACATGTTAATGGCTTCAAAGGAGAAATAGTGGACGGAAGGATAAAAAATGTGAAGTGTCAGTGATGGTAGATCGTGTTATCATTGATGGGTGAAGTCATAAAGAGACGTGCAGTTACTGACGATATATCGACATACGTTGGGCAGATATATAAAGATATGGACAGAGGGAGAGATTCGTACGTATCGTCTAAATACACAGCAGCCATGTTACACATGCTGGGCTGGAGATATGTTTGCTGTTGGCTGTTGATAAAGTTTGTATCTCAAACATCGTTTGTGCTTCTGTTGGGGTATACAACGCTTACGTAAACTGTATTTTATTTTAATTTTTATAGACTTTTAAACCACTGTTTACTTGCATTTCAGGAAAAGAAAATGGCGATTCCCGACATCCTCTGGAAAATGTACAATGTGAATCACAACGCATGCTCAACCCGGACACTGACACCGCAAACAACAAAGTCGAGTTAAATCTCAACATGCGTTCGTGAACTGGATTCATGATCATCGAAATCTTAATAGTAGGGATGCATGTTGGCATTACTGCACGAGTCATCATTCGGATGTTACTATATTCGTGGGAGAATAAAGTGAGGTTTGGTTTCATGAGGCGCATTAGCGGACAAAAGCATGCTCTTAAGGTTCCATTTTCTGGGTCGACATCTTCGATTGTATCTGTTGAATTAAACAGTAGGGGCTGAACGTTATATTTTCTACGTCGAGTGTGTAGATTGTGTCATTTAACTGTCATGACGGTGGTTCACATTTCATTGTCATACAGCGAGAATTCCTAATTTACGTATTTGCTCAATGAGTATATATTGAATGTTCCATTTCATATATTCAGTATTTAGACTTCATAGGTTGAATTACACAAAGCTTGTTGAAACTTTGATGTCCAATGTCGATTTTTCAGATTGTATCTTCTGAGTTAAACGGCCGCTGTTGAAATGTTAATGTCGAGAGTTTCTATTTAACATGTTAACATATTTATTTGGAGTTGTTGTTAAAGTCTATGGTTTTCTTTGCTCTTTGTAACTTATCTTGGAAGCGAAAAATACAGAATAAAGGATTTTAAAAAAATATGTTGAATGATATTCAATAAGTGTGATGCCATAAACTAATTTACAATAAAAATGAAAACATATCAGCAATAAATATTTCAGACATTTGAATATGGTACTACCAGCAAATGTCACTTGCTTTAGAACTGAGCTTTAAGAAAACCAGGAATTTGCGCTAAGGATTGTAGCCATAACTGTCCACAAATAGTTTTTAATAAATAAAAAGCTGCTTATAAATGGATATTACAAAAACAGTTCTTATTAATGCAAAGTCTTTAAATTGACATGATTAAATGGGTAAATACACTCTGATACTTAGGTACATTTATTGGTGTCAATCAGAGACTCTTTCGTATTTAAAACAAAGTCACTGTTCAAGTCATTCTTGTCATCCACCCATCCCATTTTGTCACCCACTAAAGTGGATATGGCTGCATTGAGCGAGACCCGGCCATCAGGAGAAGGCAAACTCTGTGATGGGGCTCCAGTTACACTTTCGTTTGTAGCGGCCGAGGAAATGAAAATCGCCGTGAGGCTGGTGTCGGCGTTGACGTGAAGACAGCACTGATTGGCAAATTTGCTTGACCACTCAATGGATTAAACGACAGACTCATGACCATGAAACTCCCCATCTTGTTTGGAAGAAAACACCTTACCATCATCAGTTGCTATGCTTCAACCATAACCATCCCAGATGAAGTGAAGGTAAAGTTCTATCTGGGTCTTTACTCCGTTCTTGCTTACGTTCCAATGGTGTATACGCTCGTAAGTTTTGGCGATTGCAACGCAAGAGTAGGATATGATCATGTTGCCTTGGATGGAGTACTAGAAAGCATGGAGTGTGTCACTGTAACTTCAATGGTCTCCTTTTTCTCCAAACTTGTGCGAACATAAACTGCTCATCACCAATAGTCTCCTGCCTCCCTCTCTATAATCGGACGTCATGGATGCAACATTGTGCTAAGCACTGTCACTTTATCGACTACGTCATTGTCAGGAAGAGGGACATACCGAATGTGTATATGACCAAGTCCTTGTGCGGCGCTGAGTGCTAAACTGACTACCGCCTCATCATCACCAAGCTCAACATCTTGATTCAGTCCAAAAGATTCCCGTATGAATAGAAGGTTCATAAACGACTAAACATGATCATGCTGAAATGAACCAGTACCAATCAGTCTCTCGTAAATGACCCGGAAAAAACGTCTCAATTCCACCCCTCTCGACATCAGAATGTGCAGACCGACTGGGTGCCATTTAGAGAGCTGGTCTACAGAACAGCTTCTGAAATTCTACGACCCTAAACCATACAGCATCAAGACTGGTTTGACGAGAAATGGGACGAGATCAAGCAGTTGCTGAATGATAAACACTGCCTCCTGCAAACCTACCTCGTTAACCCCCAGTCCACCTATAGGAAAGATGCGTATAACAACATACTCAGAACTGAACAGCCGAAGCTTCGTCAGATCCAAGATACATGGCTGAGCAACAAAGCTGGTCAGATGAACTGCTACGCAGACCAGCATGACATGAAGAACTTGTACAATGCCCTGAAAAAGTGTATAGAACTACATCATGTGGATCATTCCCCTTCTAGGCGCAGACGGGAACACACTAATTAATGACAGAGAAGATTCTTCAACGATGGACTTTGACAGCGTCCTGATTCGCCCTATATCTATCAACCATGAAGCCATCAGTCATCTCCCGTAATTACCCATCAACGAAGCACTGAGTGACCCTCCAACATTGCTGGAGACACAGTTAGCGATACGGTTGCTCTCCAGTGACAAAGCGTCTGGTTTAGACTCCATCCTAGCTTAAGTCTATGAGGAATGGGTCACATCACTGATAGAAAGGCTCCACCATCTTCTTGTACTGATGTGGCAGCAAGAAGTGATCCCACAGGAATTCAAAGACGATTCCAGAATCCACCTGTATACGCGCAAAGGGAACTATCAGGCCTGTGACAACCACCGGGGTATATCATTACTCTCAATTGCAGGAACAAAACTCGCCAGACTCCTACTGAACAGCCTTACTACACTTGTTGATCAACGACTATTACCAGAATGCCAGAGTTGATTCCAAAAACAAAAGTGGGGCCATCGACATTGTGTTTGCTGCGAGACGGCTACAAGACAAATGTCAAGAGCAAAACACCGACCTTTTCTCATATACGTCTATTTGACAAAGGTATTTGATACTGTCCATGGTTTAGCATTTCCACAAGGGCATGCAGTCACGAGTCAATGAGAATGGAGAGACATCTGAGCCATTCCCTTTAACCTATGGCGTCAATCAGTGTTGTGTTCTGGCACCGACCCTGTTGTGTCTATTCTTTTACGCCTGGTTTATTAATGTTCTTAAAGACGGAGCGATTGGAGTCGGAATCAGCTACTGTGCAGATGGTAAACTATTCAAAACCAGGATGTTTCAAGCGACAAACAAGTTTATGACAGACACTTTCAGTTTTTTATTTATTTGCTTTTATTTTTTGCTGATAACTGGGACCTCAATGCTGGCACAGAAGCGACCAGCAATACAGCGTTGACAAGTTCTCCAGCTCCTGCACAACATTTGGTCTCACCAAAAGGTGTACAGGACCGTTGTGGTTCTCACACTACTTGACGCATCGAATGCGACACTTGGACGGTGTACCAACACCACGCCAGGAAGCTAAACCAATTTTACACCAGCAGTCTCAGAAAATCCCTCAACATCAAGTGGCAGGACAATGTTCCAGACACTAAGGTACTCGCCCAAGCAAGTTTTTCCAGGTCACTACCATCCTGATGCAGTCTCCGCTACGCTGGGATGGACATGTACGCATGACAGACTACCAGATACCTACGAGACTCTATTTCAAGCTACCACAAGATCATCGATTACACGCAGGTCAGAAGAAATGCTTGAAAGACAAATTGAATGCTGTATTGAAAGCGTTCATTATAAGCCGTGATTGCTGGGAGCTAAGAGCAAGCTATCGAGTCATCGAGTCACTTGGACTTCCACCGTGCACAAAGGAATCATGTTGTGCGAATCTAGAAGGACAGCTCTTGCAGAGCGGATGAGGCAAGCAAGTAAAGCATGCGCTATCAACCCTCCTGGCGAGGTCCCACTCATCCCCTATCCCTTATGCAAACAAACACAATCAGTGTATGGATTGGCATGATCAGCCACCTGCGCACGCACAGAACATAACCAGTCTCTCCAACTCTCGAATGACTAGTGTGTGCCTCGTCTAATCGACGAACGAACAACACACACACACACACACACACACACACACACACACACACACACACTCGTTTGTCTTTATTAATCTTAACGAACCTGGAATCAAAAAAGATTTCAAATAAATTATTTCTAATGTTAAAATAACATCGTAGAAATAGACTCACATGTGGTAGTAGACGAATACACAGTATAAAGAAGTAATATAATAATCTATCAGCAAGACATCTAAAGTTACCACATGGATAAAGTACGTTATGCAAGCTAATAAAAATGGCTTGTACACAATGGTTTTATAATATTGAACTTTTTGTTGAATTTTGACCCCGAAAAGGCTATATGGCGCAGGATCAAGATATTAATGATCCGTATATACTAAACACCCCTGTTACAGATCAAGAAATAGTAGAAGGCTTGAGAAGTACCAGATATTGCATAAATATAGATTATATTCTTTGACAAATATTACACCAAGTTTAAGCAAGAAGTCTATAATTTGCTAACAACCACTTTACACAGTATAGTTTGAAAACTAAGGTTACTTTTGAATATAAGTTTTGACATTGTGAAATTTTCCAATAAATAGTCAAATGTGTAACATATCCACTTTGGACTGGTCTACACCGTATTTAAACCCTTAGCTTGTGGTTGCGAGTCCGGCACACCACACTAACGCTTCATAGGGAACTGAGAGGGAAAGTAAAACATTGAATTGTTAACTGACACATACAGGTCATATAATATGTGGATACTTATAGGAGGAATCAACAGGACATGTGCTTGTTAAGATAGATCGACCTATACATATGTACACTAGTGGAAGAGGAAATGACACATTGTCCTACACTCTTTCCTCTTATTGCAACATTACTAATTATACAATGACCCATCCCTGTGTAACACTTTACTTGGAATTTACTCTCTCTCTCTCTCTCTCTCTCTCTCTCTCTCTCTCTCTCTCTCTCGTCATTGGCGTTCAGTGGCCTTTATGTGTAGCGGAATGTAGCATACTACGCACTCACGGTAAGACGGAGACTTATGTCATTTCAGCGAAAGCGAGGAAACTAAACCGGGAGACCTGACGGACATTAACGACTGGGACAAAGGTCATGCCTACTCTTGTCAACGTGCATTCAACAAGAAAATAAAACGGTTTAAAATAAACATTTTTCCTTGCCGAGCTGGAACACTGGAAATTACTAGAAATCTAATAATAACATTTTAATTTTTAAATTCCTGTAAATACTTAGATAGTACAGGTTTTTGTGAAACCTACTAAGGCAATGTCAAGTGAGAAAGGTTTAGATTTCTCTGAGGGATACGTTGTTGAATTATAAACATAAAAAGGAATGTAACATAGGAAATTCAGGCTTAGTAATAGTATCTACTAACATATAGGAAATCAAGGTTTTGTCTCGGGGGTTCATAATAATACACAGGATGCGTTGTTCTTTACATTAGTCCAGATTTACTCAACACAATTATCTAGAGATTTGTTTCTTTTTCATCGTAGAACGATTTGTACCGACCCAAATGATAACGGTATTGAAATCATATGGAAAAAGTATAAAGGATTAAAACCATTCATAATGTTGCTGTTTCGATATTTGCAGGTGACTTTAGCTCTAGTATTAATAGTTATTTTTTAATCTGGTCTGTCGGAAAAATGTCTGCTATCGTTAACCGGTTTGAAACAGCTGTTCCGTTTTTGTGCTATTCTTCAGGATATTCATCATGATACAAGTCTACGGCATGATGCCCCAGTGCTAGTCGTCACTATAAACTGCCTCACTGCAGACATCGTAGCGATATGACTGACAAATTGTTAAAGCTAGGTTAAAACTCATAATTAAACAAACACAATCGTCATCATGGACTGGCTTTTCAGTTCGTATGTGTTTCTTCATCTCCTTGTTTTTGAAACGAGAACAATTAGAATGTTTCACAGTTGTCTTGCTCCACTGCTACAAATTCCGCCATCACGTGATCCCGTGGCAACCCGATTATACTCTGTTAGGCCCTCTATAAGTTCTTTAAACAACCACTCCTTGGCTCTCCTAACTACAATGTGCTTTAGACTAAATGAACTGGAACTACAGTCATCAATACTTAAATGCAAACGGAAGCGAACAATGAAATGCAGTTTCAAAGCTATCCGGTGTAGAACAGGAATTCCAGTTATGTCCGTTTCGAATTGACATCAAGTTGGTTACTTATTCCTTATTCCTTATTCCCGATTGAATAAGGAATAAGTAACCAGTTACCGTTTGAATAAGGAATAAGTAACCAGTTACTTATTCCCGATTTAAATTTTTCTACATGCATTTGGTTACTTATTCCTTATTCACATCAAGTTGGTTTTCATTCTTTATTCACAGTTCCATAATTAATTGGTTATAACTCACTTATTGCAGATTAAAAATCCTTCATCACATGTATTAGTGTTGTTCTAACCCGGTTAGAGAAATAATTGATGTCAGCTATATAAAGCTGACTAGAGACAAATCACCGGCTGTGTGGAGGAACAGGTTAGGATATTGACGGGTGTACATAATTAGTAATTTGAGATAGGATTATTAGTTGTGTTAGATGTTGGTGTCTCGTCCTGTTGTGCATGGCGCGATTTATTATTAGTATTTGTGTTCGAAAAGCTTTCTAATGAATCAAGTAAACGTGAAACCACAACAAAAACAAAATCCATACGAGTGTGAAATTGGAGATTTCTCTTATGTGTTCATAATGTGCTTAGAGAAATCTTCGGGTTTAAAAAGCCTTCAGATGACATCGACTGTTGTCTTGAAGTCCGTGGAACTGGGTAAATAAGCATACGGGTAGGTGTATGAAACATTCTAAGTGTGAGTCAAATCCAATAATACTTAGTCTGAATTAAACCCGTACCTCATCCAGTTCTGCTGGATATTTTATATTCATGAATCTGTTCCAACATAAGCCAAATTTATTTAATAAATTTGTTTAACCGATTGCCAGTCTACATTAAGGGGGTGGGTGTGGGTGTGGATACAGCACATACGGCATGACAATAATATCTTACTTATACACGTGGGCCAATACTTCTCTTTAATGAGTTTTGACAAGTGACGTTTCACAGACATTTTATCTGTAAGTGATACTGTCGAGCCAGTAAAGAAGTTCTGATGAATGTCATCGAGAGGAATCAGCCAAAAAAGTGACATCCTGTGGGGACCGGGTATGAAAAAGATCCACAATTTGGATCGATTAAATAGATTGTAATTATTGAAACCATAACTATAATATATAGATTTTTACGTCTCTCGGACAACATGCAGTTATGGATTTCTTTCAAATACAGAAAACGTTTTTTTTTTTTCTTTTATAAAATCGTGTAGCCGATTTTTGGGAATCCATAGATTAATATAATGTAATAAATTTGGAGTATGCGCATTGCATAGCGCCCCGTTTTTAGCAATTCTTAGATTTGTGTGATTATTGGGATTCTGAGCCATGAAAATATTCCTAGCGCGAAATAATTCACCAATTACTAGGGGCAAACGTCACGGAGACGAGCGTTAGTAAGTCAGAATCAGGCCATGGTTCGCTAGAAGTGAATTTAGGTTCCATCCGAATGACTGTCCCTGCTGTAACATAGTCCATATTAAAATCTAATGGCGTGAAATAGAAGTGTGGCTGAGATGGCAATATATATAGTAGAAAAAAAGTCAATTACACAATGTAATTAATAAGTAGGGACTTCGTAGATAACTATATGTGAACATAGTGGAAAATAGCAGTAGTTATATGAGAGTAATACGTCGGTAAAAGTGAATATTAACTGGGCTAGGGTGGCGGATTAATATAGTTCACAGTGAGAAAGGGAATACCAGTTTATTATCTATGATATTAACGACTAGAGGACAGGAAATCTGATGATGGGGAAGAAAAAACATGCCAATGTTACTAAACGGTATCAATAGTTTGTACTCATGGGAACCCTACTTAGAGAACTTTGATTTCAACGCCTCTTACACTGTTTCGAAAACAGACCCATTTCTAATAGTAGTGAAAGTTTTAAGAAAATTCGTCGAGCCGATTTCGAGAAAACTGCAACTAAAGAAAGGACCTCCAGCAGATTACATGCCGTTCGATTATATGCATGTATATACATATATATGGTCCATTGCGTCCCCTCTGTATACTCTTGACATGAATGATATTTTATCTCTAGGAAATAGGGTCCACCTACGAAAGAAGTCCTGACGAATTTCGTGGATACGAAACAGCCAAAAAAGGGGCGCCTTGAGGGAGGGGAGGGGGTATGACAAACCATGCCAATGTTACTAAACGGTATCAATAGTTTGTACTCATGGGAACCCTACTTAGAGAATTTTGATTTCAACGCCTCTTACACTGTTTCGAAAACAGACCCATTTCTAATAGTGGAGAAAGTTTTAAGAAAATTCGTCGAGCCGATTTCGAGAAACCTGCAACCTTCTTTCGTAGGTGGACCCTATTTCCTAGAGATAAAATATAATTTATGTCAAGAGTAAACAGAGGGGACGCAATGGATCACATATATATACATGCATATAATCTAATGGCATGTGATCTGCTGGAGGTCCTTTCTTTAGTTGCAGGTTTCTCGAAATCGGCTCTACGAATTTTCGTAAAACTTTCTCTACTGTTAGAAATGGATTTTTTCTCGAAACAGTGTAAGAGGCGTTGAAATCAAAATTCTCTAAGTAAGGTTTCCATGAGTACAAACTATTGATACCGTTTAGTAACATTGGCATGGTTTTTCTTCCCCATCATCAGATTTCCTGTCCTCTAGTCGTTAATATCATAGATAATAAACTGGTATTCCCTTTCTCACTGTGAACTATATTAATCCGCCACCCTAGCCCAGTTAATATTCACTTTTACCGACGTATTACTCTCATATAACTACTGCTATTTTCCACTATGTTCACATATAGTTATCTACGAAGTCCCTACTTATTAATTCCATTGTGTAATTGACTTTTTTCCTACTATATATATTGCCATCTCAGCCACACTTCTATTTTACGCCATTAGATTTTAATATGGACTATGTTACAGCAGGGACAGTCATTCGGATGGAACCTAAATTCAGTAGTAGCGAACCATGGCATGATTCTGACTTACTTACACTCGACTCTGTGACGTTTGCCCCTAGTAATTGGTAAATTATTTCGCGCTAGGAATATTTTCATGGCGCATAATCTCAATAATCACACAAGTCTAAGAATTGCTAAGAACGGGGCGCTATACAATGCGCATTCTCCAAATTTATTACATTATATTAATCTATGGATTCCAAAATATCGGCTACACGATTGTTTAAAAAACGTTTTCTGTATTTGGGAGAAATACCTAACTGCATATTGTCCGAGAGGCGTTGAAATCTATATATTGTAGTTAGGTGTTCAATAATTACAATCTATTTAATCGATCCAAATTGTGGATCTTTTTCATACCCGGTTCCCACAGGTTGCCCCTTTTATGGCTGATTCCTCTCGATGACATTCATCTGGACTTCTTTACTGGCCCGAAAAGATAAAATGTCTGTGAAACGTCACTTGTCAAAACGTATTAAAGAGAAGTGGCCCACCTGTATAAGTAAGATATTATTGTCGTGCCGTATGTTCTGTATCCACCCCCACCCCCTTAATGTAGAACCGATGTTTGGCAATCGGTTAAACAAATTTATTAAATAAATTTGGCTTATGTTGGAACAGATTCATGAATATAAAATATCCAGCAGAACTTGCAATCGAAATCGTTGAAGTACGGGTTAATTCACACTAAGCATTATTGGATTTGACTCACACTGAGAATGTTTCATACATCTACCCATGTGCTTGTTTACCCAGTTCCACGGACTTCAAGACAACAGTCGATGTCATCGGAAGGCTTTTTAAACTCGAAGATTTCTCTAAGCACATTATGAACACATAAGAGAAATCTCCAATTTCACACTCGTATGGATTTTGTTTTTGTTGTGGTTTCACGTTTACTTGAGTCATTAGAAAGCTTTTCGAACACAAATACTAATAATAAATCGCGCGATACACAACAGGACGAGATACCAACATCTAACACAACTAATAATCCTATCTCAAATTACTAATTTTGTACACCCATTAATATCCTAACCTGTTCCTCAACACAGTCGGTGATTTGTCTCTAGTCAGCTTTATATAGCTGACATCAATTATTTATCTAACTGGGTTAGACCAACACCAATGCATGCGATGAAGGACTTTTAATCTTCAATAAGTAAGTTATAATCAATTAATTATGGAACTGTGAATAAAGAATGAAAACCAACTGGATGTGAATAAGGAATAAGTAACGAAATGCATGCAGAAAAATTTAAATCGGGAATAAGTAACTGGTTACTTATTCCTTATTCAATCAGGAATAAGGAATAAGGAATAAGTAACCAACTTGATGTCAACCCGTTTCGACCTTTCCGGCTAAACAATTAAAACATTAATTTAGATAACCTGGTGTAAATCGCTATTAAATCGTCAACTATCCCAGAGGTACCACTGCGTATTGCACTATTCAACGTCCAATAAATACAAAAAATTTTAACGATCAGAATATCGATGTCTTCTTCCAGACAGAAAACTGCTATCAAGCTCCATCAAGTCTTTCCCCGATTAATCTTAGAGATTTCAACTTTCACTTTGTCGTGGAAACCCATACGCACCAAAACTCCTGGATTCCATTTAAGTTTTCAAACTTAAACAGTCAGTTAACCAAACCATCCATAAACATGGTGACATTTTAGAATGGATTCTGCTTAGACCTGATAATAATATTCTACAATCAACCCTTGTATACCACAACATCTTTCATCAGAACTCAGCAGGCTCTGATTGTAGTGAATTTATGATAAAGGAGATAAGTCGTAGGGGACTGTTTTAAGGAAGAACATGAAATACTACTTTTGAGAGAGTTAATAACCACTTCGTTACTTAGAAAATACTTTACAAATACGTAATTTGGCTGCATTTTCAGTGAATAGTCTTGTTTTTTCTAAATTAAAACTGTTACGCATGCAAAAAGGGGGAATGCAATTTAGCCTCCGATCATACACTGTTAACAGCAAAGCCTAAACGTTATGTCAATTTGGGCATTGAAATGATTAGAAATAGTTTAGTAGAAATATGCAATTTAGTTCTTCTGAAACGAGGCTAGCTTATTGTTTTCAGCGTAGAGGCTTTCTTAAGAATAAGTGTGAATTATTGCGAGCAAAGTCCAGTTGCCTGATTGCGTATCGGATCAAGCATTTGCTGGTAAGATTTGCAATATGACCCTTACACAGTCGAGACAGAGTCACGTTTAGATCTTAGAAAGTCCTATATAAAGTTAATAAGATATTTCAAACAGCTCTCTTATTTGTTTTTGAAATGTTTATCAATGTGTTAACTATCATAAATAGGAACTGGGCCACAGAGGCCGAGTGGAGCGTTGTCTGTTACGGATCACTACCATCTCACCTCTGTCTGCGTGGGTTTAAGTCATGGATTCGGCCAATGTGGGTATGTGAGAAAGCTTGCCAGTAGCTTATCGTGGGTCGGTGGTTCTTTCCGGGATTTTCCGGGTTCTTCCTCCACCATTAATGCTGGCCGCCATGTATAGCCTATCTTGTGCTGAAAAATGGCGTTAAACCATAAAAGCAAACAAACAAAAAAAACATCATTCATAGGAAGGTAAGTTATAACATAATGACATGTCCTTACAAGTTTTGGATCATCATGAATTTCTTGTAACCGGCAAAAGTGCATGCGGACATATTTAGATTTGAAAACTTTAACCCGTTTTATTCTGACGACTTCTAAAGTAAAATATGCAAGCATATTCCATTAGTATTTAAAATTTACATTTACAGCAGGCGAAAAAGTCGTCGATGTAAAATTAACAGGCATTTTTGTTTGGGTACGAAATTTTACAGTGATAATAATTTTGATGTTTGGCGTAGGTGACTGACGTTAGCTTTAGAAACGTACAGCCGTATCCTGATAACTTTCAGAAGGTATAGGACCTACAAAAACCTTGAAGTTTGAGATCTTGGAGATATAAATAGGTGGACGGACCTTTTAGACTTTTGTTATATATATATATATATATATATATATATATATATATATATATATATATATATATATATATATATATATATAATTATTCAGTGATTTTTGTATAAATTATGTAATTTGTTGTTTGTTTGTATTGCATATATAGACGGTCACTCTCAGATCGAACGAGAGAGATGTACAGGGTCGTTATGGCTTTCGTTAGCGGAGATATCACTCCGGCGATGAGGGTGTTGTTACATCACTAGGCAGCCGAGATGTACTGTGTTCGAACTGAAGATGAGTTCAGTAGTATGTTGCCCCAATGGCGTAATGCTTAATCTGAGGTCAGTAGTCCGTAGCTTCAATAGCGTAATACTTTTTACGAGGTCAGTTGTCCGTAAGTTGAATCAAAGTGAAAACAAACGGGATGACATATATGTGTTCTTTCCTTACGAAAGCATCTCTAATAAATGTTTATCGTCTGACCAGATGGTCGACTGTACGTCTCTGGCGTTTGAATCTACATTAAAAGTGTGATGGCAGTTTCTTGAACTGAAAATACCATCGGAGAGTATAATTTATCCTTTATTTCAAGAATTGAAAATACAACGTGTTAGTGCTGTGAAACAAAATTTCAATTTGGTCATTACGACGTTTGGGGATATCGCGGTGCCTCAGTACTTATCTTGACGGATACATAATCGATATTATGTGGGTTCGAACCCAGCCATTGGATCATCCTAGGTCAGTTACCATGGTATGTCCGTGGGCAAGAAACTTCAGTGCAAAAGCCCAGGCACTAGATAAGCTATTTGTGTTATTGTGCCATAAAGCACTGAACAGTAACTGGGTGATATGTGATCTTTCAAACTATTTGCTGAACATATTTCATCCGTGGAATATTCATTCTATAAAGAAAAACGTTTCTGAATATTAATTCTTTCGTATAGAAAGATTGTTATTAATAATGTATATAAGCATACAAATGTACTCAAGTTTCAAGGTTTAAGAAACCGCCGCCGTTTGGGCATATATTTGAATATCAATCATGCTCATATAATACATAGCACTCATTTGTATTTTTTTAAATGAGAATTCGCAATGATATCGTTGGAAACAGATTCAGGTTCTGGTAGTGTAATAATAAAAATTCTTATGCCAGCATAAGACGTGTCTAACAGCATTGTTCCCTATTAGGAAGATCGAAAAATAATTATTATGCTAGCATATGACGTGTCTAACAGCATTGTTCTCTATTAGAATACAATATTCAAAATTCTTATCCCAGCATATAACTTATCTAACATCATTGTTTTCTATAAGCATATTCAAAATACTTATACCAGCATATGACGTGTCTAACAGCATTGTTTTCTATTAGGATATTCAAAATTTGTATGCCAGCATATGACGTGTCTAACACGATTGTTCTCTATTAGCATCCTCAATGTTTTTTTTTTTATGCCAGCATATGACGTGTCTAACAGCATTGTTTTCTATCTATATATTCAAGTGCCGTTTTAATACCTCTTGTGCTAATTGAAAATTGTTTAGACTTGCAGTTCCTACACTCCTAAATGCACTGCGTTTCGTTCAAAGAGATTTTATAGAGATACCCATTAAGGTATTTCTGCACAAATCTCGTAACTCATGCAGAGGTGTCGTGCGACCGTAAGATGACTCCTGTGAAGTCTAATATGCTCAAAACGTTTAAACATCAGGATGTCTCGAATTGAAAAAGGAATCAACATCAATAGAGGCTGCCAGTTGATCTGCACAAATAAATACTTCATATTTCACGGTGCCACTTTATTGGCTTCGATTTTGGCCGAATTGTTAAAAATCACAAAGATATTAATCCTTTGCGACACTTCCACTCTCAGAATTTAGGTCGCCATACAAATGGCTGCATAAGGAGAGCAATGTGAATTGGGCATGGGTACTAGGGCCATCGCTTGTGTTAATCACGATGGTGATCTATTTCCTCCTCCAAAGACTGGAGGCACGAATAAGAGATCCAACGTGTGAAATGTGAGAAAGGCATGCCTTTCAGTGATGCCAAAACACGGAATCCATAACTCCATTGAACACTGAAGGAAAATCCTATGAGAAAGTCGCTAAATTTAAGAAAAACACCCTTTCACAATTTCAGATACTGCTTCGCCACAGAATGAAACCAATTTCAACGACTCCACGCCTCAAAAACCAGTACAAGCAGCAACCCAAAGGGAAAACCAATGACACAGAAAGTCATCCTAATTTAGCACACTAAAAAATTAAATTAAATTGTATCTGCGAATAACTATTTGATCCTGTCCACTTAAAAGCACTAAACATTTTCAGCAAGAGATTGATTATTCGTGCTTCAAGTGAAATTAATAGACTATACAGACATCATATACTCGTATCAACTGTTTAATAGGCTTGGAAGTAAAGCAAGGGTATAAACACTGGAGAAATCTCTCGTGTAATACCACACAAATCTAAAAGAAATCCCATAATTTTTCCGTTTCAATAATCATCTTGTATCAGAAGATAATTAATTGGCATAACAGCTAGATAAGTATCCAAGAAAAAGAAACATCATTGTAGCCAATTTAATATCAGTAATACATTGTATGATATAAACTTACGCGTATAAATACAAAACCTTCAATTATTATCAATATATCTTTACCTAATCGCCCCAATTCATTCATCAAAGATCATTTTATGATCCGAGGCAATAGCATGTTGTTCTGCTTGGTGAAATTATTGGCAATCATACATTTTGCGACTGCAAAGCTATCAATGTGAGGCTGGAAGAAATCAAGGACTTGAGTTAAAAATTACATATTTTCATTTTTTAAAATAAATCTTAAAAACAGATCTTATTCATTGTAAGGTTTCGTCATATGGGATCCATGTATCCATACAGTTAGGAAGTTGAAAATGAGATAGAGTATTTGGGGCTGGGTACATTGGCAGTTTTTAATATTTTTGAAACTTTTGTTGACATCGTGTGTTATTATTATTCGTTGTCGGGATTTGAAACCCAGTAGAGTTGGTATATATGACAATCATGGACGTCTACGTCAGAAACTATGACCTATAAAGGTACAAATTTAACAGCTGAGCAGCAGACTGTAACCATTGACATACGTAAGGCACTGTCAATCAATAACTGGCAGATTTTTAAATAAATGAATCAAAATCAAATAACTCTGTCAAAGGGTCAGTAACCTGTCACGTGATCTCAGACTAATATGCTGTACAAATAATAGTTTTAACTCCAGAAAAAGAAATAAAGTAGATGTGAAAGTAGATGCTTATATCTTTATTATTTGACCAGGATTGTTAATGGAAGCATCCCCTACTCGATGATATTTATGTTTGCCCTGTATATTGACAGTGAGCGTGTCCATCGAATGCCGAGGAAAATATTAAGACAGTGGCTATATTTTCTCGGAAGAGGGACAGAATGAGGGCGAATATGTAACCATCATGTGCAAAAAAATGTATTATCAAAAAAATATAAACGATGCTTATTTTGTTCCAAAATGCGAATACGGTGTTGTATCGAGGGTCCATAGTAACATTGAGTTTTAATACCATTAGGTGCTTATTTACTGAATCGAATTACGGATATTTAATTAAATGTCTCCGATGACATCTCCGATTTAAAAAGATCCAATAAATTGTTTATTAAATTATTCGTTTAGAAATTAGAAATAACTAATATCGTGCATAGAGGTGTCATTTTGATGCTTGGAAGTGATTTTTGTAAGTCCTGTAGTAATGACTCTCTAGATTATATACATGGATATACACTTAATAATATATTAGATCCATGTGTTTTGAGTTGTACCGATGATTTTCTTAACCACCTGACACAGAGATTAGCTTAATTTAAATTTATTTGCAAAATCTATAATAATTAGGAACTCTCATATAAATATGTAGACATTTTAAAGATCGTTACATAACACGTATTGCAAATAATGACAGCAGTATAATGGGTCATGTGGTAATGTCAACTCAACTGTTTCCCATTGTAAAATTTTTTGAACGACTGGTAGATTTGAAACCACTCATATCTCTAATGTAGCTTAATTTTGTCAACCAATCTATTCGTGTCATTGACTGATGATGATGATGATGATGATGATGATGATGATGATGATATTTTTGAATAGAGCAGAATAAATTTTCTCTGACTGTATGAGCAGCAATGAAAATCATTGCAATCTGCTACATGTAAAGTATCATTGAATATGCCAAATAACCTTGGCATATTTATATGAAAATGTTTTTACAGTGATAGACGTAACACTATAGCCCCATGGAGGTTGCAAACCCTGAGAATTGATAACGACAGTTACTAAACACACAAAGCTTCAAAGGAAAAGTATATTTAGACGCCAATATTAGTAGTAAAACTATGTTACACATTTTTATGCAGAAAACAAAATTGCAGAAAAAATAACGTTTAAGTTTGTGTTCAGTCGAAAAATGAACCAAGATAGTTTCGACAAGTTTTTAAAGAAAATAGTACATTATATTAATAAAGTCATACGGCAATGGTACGATTACTTTCAATGGTACGATTACTTTCAATGGTACACTTACTTTCAATAGTACGATTGTTTTCGATGGTACAATTACTTTCAATAGTACGATTACTTTCAATGGCACGATTTTTTCAATGGTACGATTACTTCAATGGTACGATTACTTTCAATGATACGATTACTTCAATGGTACGATTACTTTCAATCTTTCTTGAATTGTCACAAAATAAATCAAACAAATATACTTGATACTGGCTTAATATATAAACAATTATAATATGCTGAATTAGCAATCAAGAAAACTTAAATTTCTTAGAACAACTAGATACAATGCCATATATGGTACATACATACAAAGCTACACAAGTGTTTTATTCTGAACAGGCGGAAGGATAGAGTTTGATAAGGCTTAGTGATATATCGAAGTCATCAGACCCATGTGTGTTCCAACGTTGTATTAAACGAGCTTTCTACCCGTCCCCAACCCGGAATAAATACATAAATGGTTTTGCATTTATTGTATGTCCTATTTTTATTCTCTCATTCTTAATATATATATATATATATATATATATATATATATATATATATATATATATATATATATATATATATATATATATATATATATATATATATATATTTAGTGATTTATAATAGACCTTTAAAAATATTGTATGAGACAAATAATGATTTAAAGAACAGTCATGTGCAAGTAGTGTTTTTTCCTCATTTCCCAAAACGGAACATAGTTAAGTAAATGATGCTTTTCCTGACACCCACCTTTTTGAGTACACACACTCTACATATTGAGCACACACCTCCTATCTATTGAGTACAGATACCCTACTTATTGCGTATACACACTCTACTTATTGAGTACACACAATCTACATTTTAAGTACACATGCTCTACTTATTGAGTACACCCCTTACTTATTGAGAACACACCATATCTATGAGTACACACACACACACACACACACACACTACTTATTGAGTACACCCCCTACTTATTGAGAACACACCCTACGTATTGAGTACACACACACTACTTAATGAGTATGCACACTCTACTTTTTATGCACACACAGTTTACTTATTGAGAACACTCAGTCTACTTATTGAGTACACACCCCTTACTTAATGAGCACACGCGCTCTACTTATTGAATACACACCCCTTACTTAATGAGCACACGCGCTCTAATTATTGGGTACACACATTCTGCTTATTAAGTACACACACTCTACGTATTAAATACACACTCTGCATATTGAGAACATACACTTTACTTATTGAGTACACATACTCTATTTATTGAGTACGCACACTCTACTTCTTGAGAACACCCAGTCAGCTTATTAAGTACACACACCGTTTTCAACCGAAATCCTAAATGACTGTTCATTTTCTGTGTATTATTCCATGTACGTTCCGATAATAAAACGTTAGATATGCACAAGAAATAACGGATGTTTGTCATAAATACTGTATAAAGTATGTTATAACGCTGCTGTTTTCGATGAATGTCGATTATATCCATTGAGTGTGATATGAATCTTTATTTGTGCACAGTATGTGCAATAGAGTTTACATATACATGTACCCTGGCATAGTTATCTCTACTAATGAATAAATTGGATGAAAAAACGAGTGTATTTGACCGATAAAGGAACAATTTTGTCATTCTGAATGGAACTGGCTATGCTTGGATAACGCAGTAAATTTAATGCAAAACTATCTATTAACAATTGACTGTATTGACTCTTTAGTATAAATGTTCATAAGTATGGTCTCAAGTATAAAGATAGGTGAAATTTTAAGTTTTAAAGATTTGTATACTGTGTAATCCAGTAACAAATTAGTCAAAGAAGGATATAATCCGTTTGTTCACCAAAGTGGATAAAGACATTTTCTTATAGGACATTGGATGGTAGCCTGCAATTCTGAATGATCTTCACGTTCTGTTCATTTCTTGGGACCTATATGACTTCATGTCGTAATATTTGATGTCAAAAGATGCAAGGAAACGGGTATAGTTTTAGCAGCATATTAAATCGCTGTATTAGCCGACACAAAATGGTAGTTATTCGATAAACTGAGGATTTAATGCGAAACATGGCAAGTAAAAGATTGAAAATTATTCATTTGAAATGAACACAAATGAAACCTTATATTTATCACCTGAAGAAAAAATTGCTAGTTTAGTTTGACTAAACCTGAGAATAGTGTCACATAACGATATTACTTTCAAAAGCATTCGAATCCTACCGTCGTAGTCATTTGAGTAGCATGACCTTACGGCATTAGAATGTTATTATACAAATTAACTGTATAAATTTACATATGCATATTAACCTAAAGAAATATCATGACAGGGTTATATTAAATCAAATATTGTTTAGTCATAATACAATTATTTTCATCTGATTCTATATTCCCAATATGAACTGGTGTGGAGAACTTAATTAAAATATACTCATAGACTCAAAAATTAGGACTGCATACGGGTCGGCGTCTTTTCTCAGACTTTAGGTAATAAGTATTCTTCGGCGTTTAGTGTTCCTACTTTGCCATTTTATAAATTCAGTCAGTAATAAAGATGTAAGATGGTAGATTTATGTAAAAGTGGTATTTCAAGATATTTCACTGGAAAAAATTCAGTG
Source organism: Unio pictorum (assembly GCA_030141615.1). Lineage (NCBI taxonomy): Eukaryota > Metazoa > Mollusca > Bivalvia > Unionida > Unionidae > Unio > Unio pictorum. Next base: position 9,869,684 of record JARLTB010000113.1, read on the forward strand.
AAATGGTATCATGCCTTCATTAAAGTTATTAAAATGGAATTTACATTTTCAAGTTCAACACTATGAGGTAAAAATGCTGTACAATATTTAATCTGACAAGGTATAGTTACTTGACAAATCCTTATATTGCATTCAGACATAAGAACATTGTCAATGTTTTAATGTACAGAAATAACAAATTGTTCCATTGCACCTCGAAACGCTTCTGTGTTCCATGATCTGGCAAAGGATTGACCGGGACCTTTCATCGGGTGAAGACTACTACCTCTGTATAGGTTGTATCGGATGGGACCCCTCGGATGCCGTGGCTGCTGTTTTCATCCAGTGCGTTAGAACTGAACTCAAGTTCTACGTAGTTTAGCTTTTCAGTTTTGTTCATCTGCGAAAAAATCAAAATTTAGTATTTCAATTTAGTTAAGTACAAATGTTGTCAGTGATATATTTTTCAGATGCATGGTTAGAATTAATGATATATTCAGATTTGTAATTTCACACATCCATTCCTGCTTGATACTGTTCAATTACTGTACAATAAATTTGGTCAAGTACACACAGCCCATTTCTTTTCCATACAACTCATACAAATCTGTATGAAGCACTTAATCGGACACTATTCAAAGCAATGTTGGGTCTTTCCTCTGGGTTGGTACATACATACATACATACATACATACATACATACATACATACATACATACATACATACATACATACATACATACATACATACATACTTGTGTATACGGTGGATTCTATATCTATGTTACAGATATATCGTTCTTCCCCCCTCCTCCACACCGCCATTAAATAAGCAATATCCTTAGTTTTATTTCTTATTGTTGTTTTTTTTTGTAGTTGCACGCCATGTTTCTCATTATGATATTGTTATACATAACAAAAGAAACTCCTGTGGTGGTAACATATCCATATTCAGACAACCGAGATAATTTTCCTTAATTTACTTTCGCGAGTCGAAAATTGGCCTCCAAAAATGTTCATTCAAAACCAAACATTTCAGAAGGCGGGGTTACGAACGGTTTCCCACGAACGCAGCCAATCAGTAAAGAGTATCCTGCACAATTATTTCTTGGGCTTATTTGGACCAATCAGAAGTATATAAAGTGATATTTTAATATGAGGTAATATAATAAAAAAATAAAACTGTACATACTATAGGAAAATTATACCTACTATATATATATATATATATATATATATATATATATATATATATATATATAGCAGGTATAGTTTTCCTACAGTATATGCAGTTTCATATTTTGTATATTACCGCATATTAAAATATCACACACACATATATATATGTTGTTGTAGAGTTTAACGCCATTTTTCAGCACACGATAGGCTATACATGGCGGCCAGTATTATTGGTGGAGGAAGAACCCGGGAAACCCGGAAAGAACCACCGACCCACGAGAAGCTACTGGCAAGCTTTCTCACATAACTACAATAGTCGAATCTTAGACTCGAACCAACGCAGACAGAGGTGAGAAGGCAGTGATCCGTAACGGAAAGCGCCTTAGACCACTCGGTCACTCGAGCCCCCCCCCCCATATATATCACATTTAAACTCCAATCGAATAAAATAAGCCTCGGCTTTAGTAATTGATCCCTGCTAACGAAAATATGATAAAACGATGCGGTACATAGTATTATGTATACATTTAATTAAGAGAGACTAAGCGTGCCGAGATTCATTTCAATGAAAGTTTTCTTCAGTGAGTGGTATAAAAAAAACACAGCTTGCATTTCTGTGTTTTTTTATTTATATCGCATACATACATATACACATATTTATGTTTTCAAAGGAGTTAACACTGGTTACATCAAACTGCCTAATGGTGATGGGAATGAATTCTTCACATGCTTATCCAGTGCTGTGTCTGCTACAAATTTTTTTTTCTTCAGCTGTTTCTGTTATTCCCAATCATGATTTAAATTGCATCTTTTTATGATTTCCTAGACTTATTCGTAGCGATTAAACAAATGGTAGAGACACTTGGGAACGTAACATTGGCTAAAATTAAGAAAGAACCTAGCTATAAACATCGCATACCCAATGTACCCAACAGTGAGTACATACAAATGAGGGGAACAAGATGTTTTCAAACGTTTCAAGTTATTTACAGATGATCCAAAACATTAATATTCTTACGGATAATTGTAAAATTGATCATTTTTCTCTGTTTGTGTCTGTATGTCTGTCTGTTAGTCTGTGTCTCTGTCTGTCCGTCTGTATGTCTGTCTGTCTGTCTCTGTCTGTCTTTCTCACCACACACAAGAGAAAATAGAGACAGACAGATCCGGATCAACTGAGGCGAAACTTATGCTGAGAGAGAGAGAGAGAGAGAGAGAGAGAGAGAGAGAGAGAGAGAGATCTGAATCAGTTGAGGTAAGACTGACTTGTTCACTGTCAAATCAGCACAGTGAGAGTGATCTATGTTGAAGAATTTAGACGAATCCTCTCCTACATCGAAATGGAACCGTAATTTAGTATCGAAATGGTTGACAATAATTTTTTATCGAAATGGTTGGTCAGTTTGCAATTTTGCTGTAGATTTCCTGTACAGTTATGTGACAATGGCTTCTGTACTTTCAAAAATGAATATATTCTGCGCCTTGAAGCGAACCAAATGGAAACGTGACATAAACGTTCCGTAGGCCAAATCGACTACAACAGACCTTACATGTACACATACGATGTTCAGGTCATGCTATAATCCAGATTAGAAGAGGAGGAGAAGGTAAAGGGGAGTTGGGAACGTTTACCTGTGTGTTTGCTGATTCCGTCTCCTCGTTGATATAGCTGCTAGGATTTGAGGTTGACGAAAGTTGTTGAAAGGCAGCATATGCGTTGTTTATATTCATATACTGAAAAGATACATATATTTTTACATTTTTAAGTATCTTGGTTTAATAAAAGTGTCCATAATTTATTATTAAAATTATCTGTTGAAAAAGCATGTCACATACGTAGAAACTTGAAAATGAAGAAGAAAAAAGATACGAAAGAAAACTATGGTCGTTATTAGTAGCAGCAGCGTTATCGTCTTTGTCGTCGTCGTCATTCCTGGTGATGATGATGACGATGATGAACCGGAGTCGCAGTTGTTACTACTGTTACCAACGTCCGACATCGGATTGCCTAAACCGATATCAAAGGCTGCATCTCCCTACTTAATGTGAGTAAAACACCGCTTGGTGATGTCTGGGATGAAACTATACTGCTCTCCAACATCATTGACTCTTGTGTGCTTCGATTCGCGCGGAAATGTGATTTTCTAGATTTGAGTCGATGATTGAAATTTTACTGTTGGATATGTGCTGTCGATGACGGCACTCTCTAAAGAGTTTATTTAATAATAATAATAATAATAATAATAATAATAATGATAATAATATCAATAATAATAATAATAATAATAATTATTATTATTATTATTATTATTATTATTATTATTATTTTTATTATTATTATTTGCCTTAATATGATGATGTTATTTATCTTATATGTGCGGAGCTGCCTAATATGATTCACATGCAAACGACAGACGAGGCCAAGAAAAAGTGTTATTGCTTTTCTGGACAACAGTTGAACCCTTGCACAGGTTGACACGCCGAAGTAAAATGTCGTCATTTGTAACAAAATGCTAAATGAAAGAAAAATGTTTTGATATTTGATGGAGAAGCGATCAACAACATAGTGACTAACATCGCTCATCTGCCTCAGTTTGTCCAACTAGCTAATAGCCATAGTAATTGGCAAGATTACTAGGTAGATAAAACTTTTTAAAATCTTTTTGATCCACTTCATTATAGTGTTATATTTAATACAAGTCATATACAGATTTGTTGTTTATTTAAAAGCGGTACTGAATAATTCAAGTAAATTTAAAATGTATTTTGCCTGATTTTTTTCTTGTTTTTATTTGGTTTGATTTTATTAATTGGTTTTGGAGAAGAAGTTACTAGATTACGTTCTCTTTTTAATGGTGGCGGATATATTAACAAAGCTTTTAGATGCTTTTAAGCAGAAAAGTTATTAGGTTGGCCCAAAATTGTATTCAAATATATTCAAGAATAAAGAGTTACAATGTCTTTTTTCTGTGGTTTGTAGCATTGACCATGTTTAATAGCAGATCAGAATATTTGTATACATAATAAAAGGCTAAAATGCCAGGATGTGATGCTGTAATCTGTCTTACAGGCTAGGAACGGCGGCCATATTAGACAGCAGATTGTTTGCATGGTAGAAAATAAATAAGACGTGGTGCCAGAAAGCTTTGTGCTAACTTTGGTTGAAATATGATCGGTGTTATTAGGAATATGTTGAAATTGCAAGAGTCATACCAGGAATTTACGAGTGATTGTTAAGCCCAAAATTTAAGTAGTTATTGAAGTTTCAGTAGCGAAACCCAAAGTACAGTTTCAATTGAATTTATATGTAGATAAATTTATATATGTCCGAAGGCAGGTTAGTAACATTTTTATGATTTTTTTTTAAATATTTGAAATACATGAAAGTATGATATTCATAGTGTTCATATTGATGGCAAAATAAAGCTTAAAATTAAACAAGATCATATTTTCTTGCTTTGTTAGTGTCACGGGGCATTTTAAGCCTCCAAAGTGTTACCAAAAGTTGCGGAATACTATTGACTCCCTAGGTATGCATTTACTCCATGACACGCACGGGCGGACAAAACCACCGTCGTCACATGATCCCTAAAGGTATACAGCATTTAAAACTTTGCCAAATCCTCTAAAGCATATCTGATTTAAACTTGAAATGGATTTTAGCTGAATCCCGTTATCCATTATGTATGTTTAGGTGGGGGTAGACGATTTTTTAAGCCGCCATGTGGTTAGAAGTGCAGTTTTTGTAGTGTATAAACAACATACCGAAACGTGATTACAAAAAGATTTTAAATCTGGATAATCCGATCGAGAAGGTGTGGAGAGGTATATGGGATGTTCCTAGAGGAGAGGCACTGACGTTGTTGCAAAATAACAGTCTTCTTGCCAAACTGGAATTCAATATTTGCCACAGTTTTGATTTTTCTCCCGGATATATTAGACTTATTTTATTTAATCCTCTTTTAAATGTAACAAAAAGTTAAATATATATTTTGATTGCGTTCATGTGTTTGCAATTGTTATTTGTTTGTATCAATGGTACATGATACTGTATATTTTTTTACAATTAAAACTGTGATGGTAGTCAGTCTCATCGTTTTCTCTGTTTATTTACAATAATCTATCAGTAACGGAATCTAATTAAATTATTGTTTAAATCACTGCTGCTGTTTGTTATCCTATTATGAAAAAATAATGTTCTTATGTTACCAGTGTAATAATAAGCAATATATCGTGAGGACTGATGATATGTGGATGAAAGTTTATGCCGAAATATTAGATAATCTATTTCCTGTGTTGGATCCGGCAGAACGTTCCAAAACTTTAATACGGAAGCTGTATATGCATTTATGCAGATTTGTAGACGTGTATGTATGTATGTATGTATGTATGTATGTATGTATGTATGTATGTATGTATGTATGTATGTATGTATGTTCGTACGTATGTATGTACGTCCTTTTTTAATATAAATAAGGAACATTATTATTTTATTCAAAGTATATGGGTAAATCTGACACGCACAAAAAGCATAAATATAATAATATAGAAATGCATTCCAAGACAATTATAAACCTGTAAATTTTATTTTGTATTAAAACAGGACCATTGTTATGTGAATAAAACAACATCATAGGTGTAACTATTACTTAAGAGACATTTAAAACAAATAATACTTGATTACCATTTTATCAAGACAACACACCCATCCTACTGGCAGAAGGATATACTCAATTTAAGCGCGTATCGTATGTCACACATCCTACTTCCAGAAAGGATATAGTCAATTTAAACGAATATGCAAAGGACGTATAAAGTTAAGTATGCATTCTATGTACAATGTATTTATAAATTGATGTCTGCGTTAAAGTAAGCAAGTGTGGAAGTACGTGTGTTTGTGAATATGAGTCTGTTGTAATGTATGTCCCAGTACTAGACATCACATAAACTGTCACATTGCAGACACCATAGCGATACGACTGAAAAATTGTTAAAGCTACGTTAAAAATCCAAATCACATATATTTCACTGCCTCCCACCTACATGAATCATGAATCAATGAATTTAGATAATCTAAATCATACGTGAAGCGTGACACAAAGAAGATTTGTTTTTAAAAATAACCATACTTACAACATGTGATGCATCAGCATCCTTAATAATATTGTTTCCATCAATATGTGTAATAGACTGCGGTATGTTGGTGTCCCTAATACTCTTGTTTCCATCAATATTTTTGCTAGACTTTCGAATCCCTCCCCATAGATGAACAGAAAACTTCGCATGGTTATTTCCTATTGTTCAATAAAATAATAATAATAATAATAATAATAATAATAATAATAATAATAATAATTATATGTATTATAACAATAACGACTCTGAACGCACAGAGAACAACAATAACAGTAGCGTAATGGCAGCCTAAATATATTTGTTTTTTGGGTTCATTTCAGATGGAAAAGCAATTTAAGATGGAAAAGCAAAGAATCGTAAGTTGTCATGGACAACTTGCTTAAACTAATGTTGACATACACTTTGATTTAAAATGATGATTGATGACATGCTAACCCTTTTGTATAAACTAATCCTGTTGGCAATGCTATCTATTATTAGATTATCAATATAGATATTGCTGATAGTGTTTTTGCTAATGTTGCTGATGATAAACTTGAATATCGGGTATGCGAGGTAGTTTATATGTGGAAAAAAATTAAATATAAAGACAGTATATGCATGTGAGAGATAAGATAAACGAACTCACCACTACGAATCTTCTCCGATAGTGATGGATGCTTTTGTCCATTTGTACTGCATAAGAATGAAAGGCATACTTTATAGGATTACTGATTTTCTTGCATATTTTTTTTATTCACAATACTATGGTATTGGTGCATAGATAATACGATTGAAAATGGCATGTAGTCAGTATAATCAATCATGAAATAGCTGACATAAATATATCATAAATATTTCTATCATTATCTTGTCTATGCATATTTTCTTTCCGATTTAATACCAAGGTGTTCACAAGCATTTTATATATAAACTCCGCAGTAGTTTATATTTTAAATCTATAATACAAATCTTGAATGAAGCGTATTTGCGTAAGAATTACATTTCTAATATATTTCTGGCAAAATAAGCATGACAATAAAAGCTTGACAATAGAAGCATGACATTAGAAGCATGACATTAGAAGCATGACAATAGAAACATGACAATAGAAACATGGCAATAGAAGCTTGACAATATAAGCTTGACAATAGAAGCAATAGAAGCATGACAATTAAAACATGACAATAGAAACATGACAATAGAAGCTTGACAATAGAACCAATAAAAGCATGACAATAGAATCATGACAAGATAAGAATGATAATAAAATAATGACAAGAGAAGCATGACAATAGAAGCATGACAATAGAAGCTTGACAATATAAGCACTAGAAGCATGACAATAGAAACATGACAATAGAAGCATGACAATAGAAGCATGATAATAGAAGTATGACAATAGGAGCCAGACTCGTTCCTCTCATCATTATGCCATGACACATCAGACGAGCATGCAGTTTTATATGTCTAAAATAATTGCAACATATATGCAGATGTTTTAGGCTTTACATTCATATTTTATTATAATGCAGCGTTAAGAAGACAAAAGAAAGAAAACATTCTGAATCAGTGTTAGGTCAATCATTTTAATTTCTTCCAGAATTTTATATTTTCGTATTTTTTTTTGACAGATGACGTGGGTAACGAACATACAGTTGTAAAGAATTTCCTTTTTATTTAAATATCTGCAAAACGGTCGACTCCTGAAAAATTAACAGTTACAGAAAATATATAATTTAAAGTGCTATATTTTTCATTTCAACGGGTAGACTGAAAAGCATTACCTTCTTATTCCTAAATTTGGCTTATCTAGCAAAGAGAAGAAAAGAATGAACATTAATTAATTGAAGATTTTCAGAATTTGGTAAGGAGTTTCTAACAAGACAATCAATGAGTATTTTATATATTAGCTAAATAAAGTAGGATGAAATGATAACATGAAATTCTCACTAAATTGAACTTCACTTTTAATAATCAAAAACAAGAAAAGGCTTAAAGTTTGAATGTGACTGGTAAGTTTCAAACCGGAACCTATAACTATGAAGGAAAAATTTTATTTGTACAATTACTATTTGGCTCTAGCGGAAGTTAATTGAGCACAGAGTCTCCTGTCCTACTTACTAACGTGGAAGTTCAACAGCTGAAGTCAAATGCAACAATCTAAATGCTTGAACAATCCAAAAATTGTGTTCAATATAAGCACAGTTTTAAGTTTGAAATATCCGAACATTGTGTACAAAACAAACATAATTACTGAAGTAAATGTAGCTTCGGTTGCAGGTCTTCAGAATCGGATAAATATCGATGATGCATCGGAAATAGCTCTAAAATCATCAATATCATTCAATACAGTCGATGACGTGTAGAACTGAGACAACTAGCATGGTACCCAAGAAAGAAAAATAGACTATTTATCAGTGAATACATGGTATACTGTGTCCAATGTATAATTAATGTTTCTTACTAAGGTAATATTGGAAATGATTATAATTGAAAACAGCTTTTAATATTTAGTTTCTTTACGTCCTCGCCTCAACCGATGCTTTAACTATCAAATATTAGATGACACGTATTACCTGTACGTCCTTTCTGTCGCTTCCTTCTTATCAATATAACGACTACAATCAAAGCAATCAAGGCCACGCAGACGAAAACGGATACGCCAGGGACCACATATTTCTCTAATGGACTACCAGTTAGGTCTTCAGTAGGTGGATGGAAAACAGGAAGATCTAAAAGAAAACTAATAATATGAATGTAATGTGTAAGATCGGTAATACTTCTGAATATCACGTGCAAAGGTACCATTCTTGTAACGTCCGTTTCTACCAAATATATAAATGTAGAGTTCAAACATCTGCTTAGAATAGTTTAAGAGTGATTTAAATTTCAAACAACCAGGTCACTAAATTTTAGACTAAAAGTCCAAACTAAAGTTTTGCTGCAACAATAATAGCTACCTTCTAAGACGTAAACCTAATGGTTCCTTATTCAAAAAAGCCTAGTTGTAATAAATCCTGCAAGACGTTTGCTAGTAATAACAAACTGAACAAAGAGTGCAGTAGATTTAGTCCATTTATTATAAAAAAGCCAGTAGTATCCACAATCTTTAGTCGTGTGACCAAATCTGCACACTTACACTTTATTCAATGCGTTATCAGTCAAATAGACTAGATAATGTTGATCATGCAAGGTTCAGATTTACCACTTGTTTCCATTGGTAACTGTGGCCAAACTTCTTAGAAATGAAAGATAAAATTAGAGAGGGATTTTCTTTGTGAAAGGTCAAGATTAACAGGTTTGATATCCAATCAATAAATAATTCATTAAATGGGCAGATGTCATACTTATAACTTTCATAGCCTCTTACCTGTATTTACAGAAAAGATATGAACTTTAAGACCATTGAGACATATCAATAGTGTCTTCATTATTTCTATCACAAAAGGATATAAAGAGAAACAGCTTCCTTAAAATAATGCATGCATGTCTATCTGTCTGCAATTTTATTGGTAACAAAGCTTAATGTATTTGTGAAACGCGATGGGAGGTGGGATATACACCGATCAGTCATACAGCACATACTTTAATCAATTTTATCACTAACGTTGTCCACACACACAATACAAATGAAGAACGACGTTCTAGATATTGCCAATGAGAAGTTCTGGTATTTTAATTTAGAGATACAATTCATTCGCAGGTAATATAATTTATGATTTACTTTTTGATATATTCAGGCATAAAGCCAACTAGATGGGAAGCTATTACATTTAAGAAAGTGATCCAGTATGATTCTTGAAAGAATGGTATTACATTTACTACATTGATCCAATATCATTCTTGAAGGAATTGTATTACCTTTACTACATTAATCCAATATGATTCTTCATGGTAACCTGAACTGGTGCGCCAGAGGTCTTCTTAAATGGCAGTGTAGTATTAAAATGAGCTGACGAAGATTCATCAAGTAATGCTATAGCTATACTTTTAAAATAATTAATTTCTGCTTTAGTATTTTAGTACAAACAACCCTCGTTGATGTACATGACATACCTTTACTTCGATCTCTTCCTGTTTAGCTATGTTACTGCTCTATCAAATACACAACCATCCAGTTCTTGGAAAAAGTTGAATGTATCGTATTTACGACACGTAACACACTTTATGTGTTGTTGCATCCTTGTCCAAAATAAGTTTCTTAGCATAATATTTTGATTTTGGATCATCTGTACCTGACCGTGTGATATTTTGTATCTCCACAATGTCCTCCAATCTATAATCTAAATTCCTTGCCTTGTACGATAACATTCAGCTAACGAGCATTCTTTACAATGAAATGAAGCCATGACAACTGTAACAGGTGCTAGTTGTAGGTGCTAGTAGACCAGAAAACTTGTAATATTGTGAATGAGTTGTTAAATTGGTGGTTCTTCAAAATCAGTGTATGTTGCTGGAGATGATGCCTTCATATTATTGAAGCGTAGTCTTTTGTCCATTGAAGAAGGTCTTCGTCGGTTTACCTGTCATCTTATAAAGTGTCTCAACAATCCATTTGACTTCGTCTGCACAAAACTCGTCCATTTTTAACAATTGCGAATATTGCAATTGCTATGGCTCAATATAAAGATGGAATTTATAAGACTTTCAAGTACTCGATATATGATAAAGTTCATCACAATAATAAATTTACCTTTTCAACTCAGTCTATAATTTTAACACGCCTTGATAAGCATAATATTTAGTCAATACGTTTAGATAACCAAGTATCTACAAATATTCTCACTTGGTTTCAAGTTATATATTCTCAATAAAAAAACAACAACATACAATTATGTTGATGTGAATTCGACTTAATTGGATTTTCTCTAAAGCAAATTTTCACGGTAGAAATTAAGGCGTCTGTTCCTTACTACACGTATATTTCCATATTGGGTTCAGAATCCTTGTCTTAAATATAGAATGCTGCATTTTATCAGTACTTTACTATACGGCCGAATTTTATCTATAACCGAGGAACTAAAAGCCCACGCACCCACCCACCGCAGCAATAGGGACTAAATCTGCGGAGTAACGCTTTCTTCAGCATTGAATCACGTTTAAAGCGGAACAGATGCGAGACACAGACTCATCGTCATCTTTAAATTCACTATGTCGTTTAATTCGTTAAGAACGAAAGATAAACTCTGTCATCCTAACTGTATTAACGGCACAAATACAAATCATGACCAGATAGACATAGCAAGAATGTAAACATACTGACTTAATCAGTACCATGAAGAAAGGGAGAAAATAACTTATTCAAAAATTTGATTGGCATGTCTGGTTTTTTTTTGTTGCATGTTTGTAATTTAATGGATAAAAATAGGAATTAGATACTATTAAATAGGGGCAGTGGGTAGAAGTACAAATTTATCGGTCTTACAATTCCAAAATCTACGAGGCGCACAAACAATTTTGCTAAATGAATCTATATTGCACGGATCTGCATACACAAGAATAAATATAATAATAATGAGAACTTTGTATCGCGCCTTATCTTTAGAAGCTGTAAGCGATTTGCAACATCCATATTGATATGACTGCACTACAGAAAAACAAATCAAACACCATGAATTTCAGAAAGAAAGAAACACGCTGAAAATATTTAAGGTTATACAGATATAACTGTGTAGTAAGCTTGGATACAGTAACTAGTTCTTACAAAGTTTAATGGATAGTTTTAGTTGACGGAGGCTAGAAAATAAAGTAACATATAGGAGGAGTTTTATTTGTTTGCTCGACTGATTGGTTGATTGAATGATTGATCATGTCACTAAAGGTGTACGGACAGATTATTTGTTTGTATGACTTGTTAAACTATCGTCAAGTCATGAACATTTCGTTCATTCAAGCGAGATATTTCGACAATAATTAAGCACGTACCTGACACAATCAAATAAATCAGAGATTCGTCCCTACTAAAATGGTTTTGAGCGATGCAGGTATAATTTCCTTCATTTAAATTAGTCACGTTTTCTAGAATCAGAATGTTTTCTTGGACATTCTTCAAGCTGCTTGCAACGATCGTAGTTCCATTGGCAAGCCTCCTTGTGACATTGGTCTCTGGCTTACCATCCACTAGAAATCGGATTTGAACTGTATCGCCTTGGCGTATAAACACTGGTCTAGTCTCCAATTCTTTTATTTTGACAGGAACTGTGATGATCGGTTTAGATGTAATAAAATGAGTTTTCCTTTTAAATAAATCGGGCTTTGTACATGTTGACAAATAAAGATAAATGGATAGGCAAGCCAAACATGAAACGTTTTGTACGAGTCTGGTAATTTGAGAGCACGCAATTAATAATACAAGACTTAGAATTATTAGAATGTTTTCTCATATATGTTGGTATCCGTTTCTAGCAGAGATGTCCGTTTTTGCCGTTATTTTAATCGTATACATACAGCAATCTATTTATCCATCCATCCATCCATGCACCCACCCATCCATCCATCCATCCATCCATCCATCCATCCATCCATCCATTTCCTACAAGACTAAAACTGAGCAAATCATTTTTGTAACTAAGTCATATTAGCAGATATTTAAGTTGAACTTTTTAGTAAGTATTTACATTAGCTTACATTTTGGGATTACTTGCCTGGTATAGTATGAAGCACTAACTCACTCGTAAAGAAGAAGTTAGACAACACTAAACAATTTTATTTCTTCTAAAACTTCAAATGTTTAAGCGAACTAGTGGAGCAAACCAACCATTGAAAACACAGAAACAAAATCACTGAACTAAACATGACATTACCTAGCGCAGTATTTCACAATTGGTTATATTTTAAGTCTTTAAGACTAGGTATTATTTTTCATAATTTTTCATTGAAACAGTAAGAATATATATTATTTCACGCAAAAATACATTCACTAACATATTGTTGAATCATTGTGATTTTTGTTTGCAGTTATTTAATAGGTCATATACAACTAAGTTTCCGTAGAACATAATATCAATATTTCGCAATATTACTTTACCTAGGTGGTGTTATTATCAAAACGCGTTTATATCCTTTAAACGATCTCTCCAAGAAAACAGTTTGAAAACGATCAAACTGAGATGATGCGTACCTTGTTTTGGAGAAAAATGTCCTATTGGGGCACAACATAGAGTATAGAACTGATGAAATTTCCTCCCCCCCCCCAGTTTTCATCTAGTAGTACCTGTGCGGCGACAAATGATTGAAAATGCAAGTCTACTATAACGCACAATTATAACGCAAATGCTTAAAGTTAATCTTAAAACTAAGAAATATACGCAGATTGGCTTGTATAATCAAACGCCAATTTAAATTCATTCACCGAACTGAATGAAAATTTTAAAACAGAAGCTAACAAATGCCATTGACGGCGTTTTCTTCCAAACGATCGACAACACTGTGTTTCGGGAACCGATGGAGATTTTGTTACTAGGAACAAAGTATATGCAGAAGGAAAGTAAACGCAATCAAGACTTATTATTTACCAGGAAAACACTAAATTGCAATCATGTAATATTAATTTATTAATCAGCGAAAAACAACCCAGAATATCTAATGAAAAGATACATTCGCGGTTTATTTATAGTGTTATTTCGATGACTGATGTACAAATATTACCAACAACAGGAAGTACGTCAATAGATTTGGGCTGGTAATTGGAGCAAAAATTCAGTGTACATTTTTGATGACACAGAAGACCTTTACGTTCCAATGAATGGTAAGGATAATTTTATTTGTTGCTGGTTTTTATTTTTTGTTTTGTTTGTGTTTGGCATTCCAAAAATGATTACAAGCATTAACGGAGATTTTAAGGATGCGTTCGAGACTTGTATAAATTATATTCAAAATGTTTCATTTCAAGATTGGTGAGGACCAGAAGAAAATTTGTAAAAGAATAAAGAAAAGTAAAAAAAAAAATAATTGAAATTAGAAATAAACTGACAGTGTCCTTGTGAACTTGAAAAACATCACCAGGATGCGAATATATTCAGATCCGTGAATAATGAGATACATACCATCATAAATAAATACATATGCGTTATCTTTGCATAATGACATGAATTGTGACAATATGAATACCTTACACTACATACATGTGTGCTTTTGTGTGTGTGTGTGTGTGTGTGTGTGAGAGAGAGAGAGAGAGAGAGAGAGAGAGAGAGAGAGAGAGAGAGAGAGTTGCCAGCCTTGAATTTAGGTTGAGAATTGCTACATGTTATGTTTGTTATCACCATGTTAATCAACCTAAATAGAACCCCTCCAAGTTTCGTCTCTGCCAACACACACACACACACACACACACACACACACACACACACACACACACACACACATATATATATATATATATATATATATATATATATATATATATATATAGAGAGAGAGAGAGAGAGAGAGAGAGAGAAAGAGTAATTTAACCAAATAAGGGTTTCTCTTTTCAACAATATAGCTTATTTCTGGCACAATCGATCGTGAAACTGACAACAATGTTCATGGTTTTGCATTTCACCAATAAATGATAGTTGCAAGTAAAAATGGTACTAATTGTACCTGATAATTTACTTTGAAGTACAGCCTATAAAGTATTTTTTAAAATGTGATACAACCTATACATTCTTTTTATATTTGACACAGCCTATAGTCTTTAATATTTGATACAGCCTATAAAATATATTTATATTTGATACATCCAATTACGGCGTTCATATCTGATACAGCCTATAAAGTATTTTAAATTTGATAAAGTCTATACAGTCTTTTTATATTTGATAAGGTTATATTCATTTTATATTTGATACAGCCTATATTCTTTTGAATAAAAAGCGCAACATTTTAATTATAATGGCAGTAAGTACCAAACTATTAATATGTATTTCTCAGTTAGTTTACTTGGCAATTCGTTGTTTCTGTAGAAACCGCCATTCCTTTACATTTCTTGACACAGTTCATCAAATCCACCATGTATATTTATGTGTAGACGACCATCACAAGCAAATTATCATGATAATTTATGCTCATGAAGTTAAAATAAAAGCTTACTCTAACGAACGAAAGGGTTAGAATACATTTATATTCAGCTCAGCAAATGTCTACATAGAAATCTGAAGCTGAGAAACTGAAAGCCTTTCAGACCTTATAGAATTGACGAGGTCTTGACCATTTCACTTTGTGGTCCTAATTCAATAATAATAATTTAGTGATACTGCTATGCACCTATTGATTGGAGATCTGATAAATTTAAATCTGAATTCATGGAGACTTTAATATATGCAAAAATCAATACATAAACGTATTCTGCAACCTTGAACTTTTAACTCCTAAAGTCATGCATGCAGTGATATATTTATTTTAAGGTTGCGCGCTCATTTGGCACTTCTATAATGACAGGAATGCTTAAAAAAGTGAACATTTCTGAAATATAAAAATGTCCTAGTAGTAAATCAGTACTTACAAAATATTTGGACACTGATTTGCGAACTCGTTGTCGTTCCAAAGTCTGTGAATCCAATGCATGTATATCGTCCAGCATCATCTAATTGAACAATATTAATTTTAATTGAAGGGCTTGAAATGTCCCAGAATACCCTCGTGGTGGGTTGAAGATATCTGAATTGAGAATTTATTTCTTTTGACCATTCTACTCTTTTGACCGTACTGCCATGTCCGTTGATAGAACAATGTAGAGTCAAATTATCTCCCATTCCAATACTGTAATTGTACTCATTGACCGTAACTGTTGGTTTATCTGCAGAGAAATGAAAAAATAAATTAAGGTTGTTGCATTCCATTTTGCCATTTCTCCCCTTCAATATATGCATATAGTGTCACACTGAAATTCTGAAAATCTTTTGTTTTATTTAAAACGAATAAAATTAAAAATTTATGACAGATAGCTTAATCTTAATACATGAATGACAAAAACACTGGGTCGAATTAAGTTTCCAATATATAATCACAGTACTACATTAGGTTATAATCAGTGTATTATATTCAGTCAAACCTGAAGCAGATCAAAATATAAAATTCGTTATATCCCTTAACTGTCAGTATATCTGTACTATTATTTGTCATTGGGCAATACGTTATCGTCCCTTTTACATAGATTTTAACCCCAGTTACGACTAAGGAAACTAATAATAAATCTCTTACAGCCCACTCTGAGCTCGATATCATTTCCTTTTGAAGAACCGACCACTGTTGTTCCCTCGCAGACATATATCCCTCTATCGTTTTCAATCACTTTTTTAATTCTAATGGATCCGTCAGGTCCTAATCGACTCCATTCGTACTTCATCTCATTTGTTAGTGACCTTAGTGAAAATGGATATCGTCTGTACCATATAACATCTTGTATTGGCACGCCACTTCCATTAACACTACAGTTCAAAACAATATCCTCCCCAGCGGTCACGAAGAACAGAGTTTGCGGAACAATAACTATAGGAAGATCTGCAACTAAATATATATATATATATATATATATATATATATATATATATATATATATATATATATATATATATATATATATTTTTTAAAAGGAATTATACAATAGTCGACACTTTCATTTATATTCTGCATGCTTGTATGTTGTTTATAAAAATGCAATCTTTCAATTACTGTATAACCTTAATCACAGATAGCATTAACTTAGAGTTATGAAACCTGACGTAATTGAACCTAAGTTTTGTCTTTAATAAGACCTAGTATGATGTGGGCTTGGGGTGGTTACTAGTAGCTTTATGTAAGATGAAGATAAATAAGATTATAGAAACCAGACAAAGTTGATGATCTGCAATAATAACATAAGAATCATTTACTTCTGGTAACTTTGTTTTATAATAGGATACATTCTCTGATACGTGGCATAATGTTCCGTAATCAACACTGCTTAAAACCTGTAGCAAAGATATGTTTTGGAATGTGTATCAAACATAACCAGACCATCGTTTGCACGAGCTATATTTCAAAATCGTACGATTTAGGATTCACGTGGTCAGAAAAGGCATTAATCTCGTTGGTTGATTGTTCTCTAAACATATGTACTTTATTGGCCAACCATGGAAGTGGGATCAAAGTGCTTTCCGCAATGAAAACAGCAAGGAACACGAGCTTAGCTAGATGGATATCGAACCCGCGATTCTTGAAGTACAAATACTACACTATCAGTTTAGCTATGCTGCTCACTGGAATAAATAAAAATCCTGAACTTTTACCTTAGAAAAAAGTTCAAAAGTTAGGTAAGGCTCGTAGTCATTGCCCGCTCTGTAAACATGTGTTAAGCGATGGAAATTCATACATGACCAGAAACAAATAAACGGTGTTGTAAATATTTTGTATAATGGCAAAACAGGTGTGTAATCGGGGTGAAAGAATAATCTTGAATAAAGACTCAAAACTGTTAAACGGAAGAAATTAAGGGCAGTGAATATAAGAGGGATATGGCAGCAGTAATCTTATGAGAATTCATCATTTGAAAACGCAGAATGTAACCTAAACTGATACAAATCGAACTATATTGTAAACCAGTCAATCTTTACATCAACATTTCCAAACACTGTTGTGTTAGAATAATGTGACTATAGATTTACATGCAGAACAAAAACTGTATAATATAGAAAGCGCAGGAGACAGGGACAATTTCATTGCAAAACGTACAATAACAGCATCAAGAACAAAATCGATATTTTCAGCGTAAGAGCATTGTATCGACTGAAAATGAAGAGTATATAATGGTTCAGTCCTCTTTTTTTTAGACAGGATGTGGTACCATTTTTTCAGTAGTTATTTTGGGATGCATGCAATGCTTTCGATATTCTAGTTCACGAAGCCGGAACTATTAACTTAGTACAATACATGAAACAACTGGACTTCGGTATGTTTGTCTTTCGCAGGCCATCTTTTTCCAGCAAATTCTGTCAGCCCGCACCTAGATAAGTGCATTTCCATGATATTAAATATTTCCCTTGATAAACGTTTTTTCCTTTTGACGTTTATGGGCAATTATATATTTTGTATCATCATCTGTAATATCAAAGTGCAGTAAGGAAACTCAGATTAAATATTTAATTATGGAGGTCATCTATGCATTGTAGATCATTTTCATTTAACACAATAAAGGTACTCACTTTGAACATTTAGTAAGATATCAGGTCCTTCAGCAGTGCCTACGCGGGTGGAAGCAAGACATCTATAGAATCCTGAATCCCATGTTTGGACATTTGATATGTCGAGAGATGGCATTTGAATTGTCCAAAAATATTTTTTTGATATCCATGCTCGACTCCATTGTGTTCTTAGCTTGTATTCCCATTCAATCGATGTAATGATCTCACCATTGGCATTCACTATACATTCGAGAGTAACATTTGTATCAGATACAGCTGTGTAGTTGGTCTTGAGAACTGTAATCTCCGGTTTTGCTGGACAGACACGAATATATGAAATAAGATTATTTTTTAAATAATGGAAACGTTTCAAGAAACTAAATACTGTACGCGATAATGTGTAGAATATCCTAAGAAGAGATGTTAGTTTATTAACGCAGTATACTTTATATATTCTTAGTTTTTAAGATGAATAATCTCAATACATACATACATACATACATACATACATACATACATACATACATACATACATACATACATACATACATACATACATACATACATAACGATTATATGGTCCTAAACCAGATAAGAGAAAAATAGTGACCAGCAACAAGCATTAAAATTTCAAAATAATTAAATTCATGAATATATTCTTATTTGAATTTCACTATAAATTCAAATATCTATTTCCAAGAATTTTATTGTTAAGCACTTTGTATTTAAAGAAAAGAATGAATTGAATGAAATAATTTGAATATGGAATTTCCAGCCTAAATGAAATACTGGACACTAAAACAATGCAAATGAGTTTCTTCAGATCTTACATCACAATGAATAATTTCAAGATAAACAAAATAATGTAGTTATCTAGTCGACCGCAGGTCACAGTCAACAAATATTTTTTTTAAAAAACTATTAGTTAATGGCAGTTTTCACTCTGAAAGGTTCCGAATGTTTGCAAAATAAAATATTGGTTATAATTAGAATTTATGTTACTACAATTATAGTATACAACATATATACCGGTATTTCAGGGCTTAGATTGAAATAAACATATTGTTTGCAAATCCTAAGTCAATGATTTAGTTCAGGTAGACACTTAATTTGATTTTGGAGAAGGTCAAGTTCAAAATAAAATTTTCTATGGCACATAATAAATACAAAAACCTAATAAACAATGCAAATTTAAAAAACAAAAATTAAATTTTCCCAAAGTAATCTGAATTAGACTAAAAAAAAGACTTTGAGATCATCAAATAATGTCTGACCATGTGATCACATAACTATACAAATCGTTGTGAAAAAAAGTTCAAGTAAAGTAAATGAGTCATTCAGTGAAATGTTTTCTGCATCACAACTCATCACTATATTATAATGGGATACCATTAAAAGAATATTACAAAATTTGATGTCATGTATGTAAGAAATTCTTCAAAACTAAGAGTGGTATCATCGCTCCTTAAGGATGTTTACCAATTTTGTTAATGCACGTCTCAGAGCCAGGGATGTTACAGAAAATCATTTATATTTCCTGCAATAGCAAACACTATACAAATATTTTGTTATGTACAAGAAATACTTACAGACGGTATAATGATATTCATTTTCAGTAACACAAATAGAAAAGTATTAAACGACAAATAAAAAGCACCATTTTTACCGACGACAGTCAATACAATCTCTTGTCTATCTGCTCCAGTGGCTGTCATCGCTTCACATCTATATATCCCACTGTCGTTGAATGTGACATTCTTGACTGCGATCGTATTACGCACCCATGTTGAATCAGCTGGACTACATGACCATATATACCGTGTTCCATTAGTTAAGGACCTTTCCTCACCCCAGTTCTGAGTAAAATACCATTGACAATTCGAAAAGTTGATATTAACTGGGAAATAGCAAACGAATGTGACGTCATCGCCTCGGTATCTGTCGATCTTCCTATTTTGTCCGCCTGTGTGGATTAAAAATCCCTTTAATCAAACATGTTAGCAACGAGATGTGGATAAGGAACAAACATGAATTCTTACATGTATTGAGTTATAAACCTTTAAAATGTATTTCCCAACAAAATTGCGAAAAACAGTATATCCCTTGTGTAGTTTTTATTTATTTCGATGATGAAGGAATTTGTGACGATACTGATGATGATGACGATGATGATGACGATGATAATGAAAATAACAGTAGTATTAGTGGCTGTACTCTGATAAGCCTCTATAAAGTTACGACTTCTGTCAATTCTACATTATGTTTATAAGTCATTTTAGTTTTATACGCTAATCGATATAGTACCTTTCCATTTAAATTATTATGTTCAAATGGTAACTAGCTGGTATTATTTTTCCGTACAAATTAATTATTGATTGAGAGCATCTGACGAGATTTTCAATTTATAAAGCCAAAAAAAACCCAAAACAAACACAAAAAAGCCACAACAACACAGCAACAACGAATTGCAACTATCCAGATTGGAACAAACTCGATGACCGACCAGAGCTCTTAAAACAACAAATTTAAAATGACCCTGACGGTTCAAGTTCGGTAAGTCCTTAATTTAATTCGTTTCATGCTGGCAATGATGTGTGCTATTTTGTATTGTTGTACAATATATTCATTTCTTGTGAGAATTCTCCCTTACTCTCTCACCTGTTAAAATTACAGTAAATCCCAAACACAAAGCTGCGTAAATAATTAAGGTGATTTGGATTACTTCCTGAAAAAAAGAAGGAAATCGTTTAGAAAGAGTGCAACAATCTGATTTGATGACTACATGAAACTTAAAATTATAGTGATATTTAGAAAATGAATCCTTGTTTCCATTAATATTACTTAATTAATAATGTGAACCATGAGATCATAAAGTGGGTTATATATATAGTAGCGTTTAACTACACACCAGCAGCAAAATGGTGAATCAGACAACTTTTACAGGCGTCGATTCGGTAATCTAAGGATTCTTCGCAAATCGTAAAAAAGGCGTAGATTCGGTAAATTGAGACCTCCTCGATGAATTCGTCAATGACGCCATTGTCGTTGTCACTCACCCTCTCTGCTGCTACAGGTTAACCAAATATTTGATCGAGTCTTTAGGACTTTACAAACAAACTAATCGCTAACACCTCATCTTGTCGATCAATTAAATTATTTGACTGGTCGGTGAGTCGGAAATTAATTCTCGTTAACGAATTATTATGGCATCGCATGTAGACAGGATTAATTGGGTTTTCAATAATTAGGAATCCTGGAGGAGCTGTTGGTGCAAACGAATAAAGAATATATCCCTGCTGAGCTTGATTTGATTGCTCTAGATTAATTTGATAGCTTCCTTCAATTGCATCACATACTAAATTGAGCGCAATCACCGTTGAAATATTCACATTATGCGGGGCAATATGCCTACCGCCACCATCTGGATCATTATTATATTTGAGGAGGACAGTTGAATCTGATTTTTGTAGCGCCTTGATATCGGTTTTAACAATTCTTGCTAGTTCATCAGCGTTGTATTTGGGAAACTTGAAATTACGCAGATTGTCTTCTGTGATATTGTAATCGGTTAGGAATCGTTGTTTACTGTCGCTGCTGTCATTAATTATTGTTTGAATAATTAGTTCATAGATATATTCCATGTCAGATATAAGTTGATTTATTATTTCAACGTGTTTTTGCGATTTTGTTTTCCGTAGTTGTTCTAGTTGTGTGTCATATAATTGTTTAATTTCATTAAAATAACCACGGATGTCAGTTAGCGTAAATGAAATTGTAACAGATGAGTCGGCTGTTCTTTTAATGATAAAATCCCATTGCAATGTGTCTTTGTTGGTAAATATAAATCTATCGGCGATTTTTCCTTTTCTTATATCAGATAAATTATCTCGATAACTGGGATTGATTTCATGATATGATTGTACGTCCGTGGTTAAGTCGGCGGTGGATTTTTCCGGTGGTTTTTCAGGCCATCCTAACACTGTTCTTAACGAGCTGTTATAGATATCTACAATGTATCCCTCTGTGCTTATTTCGATCGACGACGAGAGCGTCGGTTGATGAAGATTAATAGCTGTTTTTGATTCTTTTCCAGTGATTGATTTTATTCTACGCTGAATTTCAGCATTGATTTGCTTAATTTGGTACGACCCAGTTGGTAACGAAACAGTTTCCCACTCTGGAGTACCATCGGGTTTATTCTTATACGAGAACACCAGTGCGTTATTGGGTTGCTGACCACCAAATGCAACCGATCTGATATTAGGCCAGCTATGATATACTCGTAATTTTACCAGCGCGATCTCACGCACTGGAATCGGAGAAGGGAAGTTCACACTAAATTCAGGGTTTGTTGATGTTATTGATATCATGCTTGTTCGTATCGGAGTGGTATTCTCCGCGATTCGTTGAAGCAGTTCGAGTGACATTATTGTTAACGCCGTCTTCAATTTCCAATTTCAACATCGCGGAGTTATGCAACTGGGTCATCGTGGAAAATTCAACATCGGATATGAACGAATTATCTATCGACAGCGAGATCAACTCGGATAATTTCGAGTACGCGTCAAATACCACCCGGTACCGAGCTGTATAATCACTGAGTTTTTTCTGAGAACACGATGATAACTTTTTAGTTATCGCGGTGGCGACTGCCGCAATTGTTGTTGCCGCGGAGATAGCGATTGGAACTGCAATCGGAGCCATCATGGTCACCGTCGACAAAATAACCCCGGCACTGGCCATCACACCGGATACCGAGTACACGGTGATGTCGATGATTGCTACGCTGCGTCGGTATTTTTTCATTTTTTCACGATAACGCTCAGAAAGTGATTTCAAGTTTGCGAAAAATTCTTTCACGGTATCATATCGATATCGATGCGATTGTGATACCTCTGGGATTATTATCGGTTCAATTGATTTCATTGTTATTTTAAACCCGCTAGTGTTTTCAATTATTCTATTATGTACTCGGATTTATGGTCGGTTGGGGGAATACCGGATAAAATTCTAGCGTCCAGGGTAGCGACTCCCTAATCCCTGCCGCTGGCCCGTCGGATGTAGTTATATCAATTCTAATAGGGGCTATTATTCGGTCGGGCGCTTCGGGTATCATATCGTTTATATACGTCACTGTGTTAACACCGTTTATATACATCGCCGGGCCGACTTCCAAATCAAATTTACGGCGATGTATTATTGTAAATCGATAACAACCCGGTATACTACCAAATTTGCTGCGAAAATGTAAACTATTTTTATTTCCTTGGATCCAATCAAAGGTTCTACTGGCAACTGTGTATACGATGTTATCAACGGTTTTTACGCTGTGTGGAATTTTTACCTTATCGACGAAGTCGCTGGCGGGTTTTTGTACCTTTTTAAAATCGTCTTTTAGTTTAAGAATATCATTGTAAATATCGAGATAACTTGTTTTGATTTCGTTAGTATTTATTGTCCTCACCGCCTCCTTGTTAAAAAAGAACGATATCAGAAGGTATTTAAATTCATCGAGAGTTTTTAGTTTAAGAATATCATTATACCTTTCGAGATAGCTTACATGGACTTCGGTAGAAATCATCATCCTCCCATCCCTCTTGCTAAAAAAGAATGGAACCAGAAGGTCGTTGATTCTAAGCCGTGCTTGGTTTTCAATATACCGGTTGATGTTAGAAAAATTTGTCGTGATATCTTGGAGGCTACTACCCTCAAAGAACTTATTAACAATTTCGCTGATGGGCTTTTGTTCGTCAATAGCTTTTTTAACTTCGGCGAGGGTTGGGCCTGTCAGAGATGTGGTTTCAGACACAGGTGTTCTCCCTAAAAATTTATCAACGATGGTATTAAGTGTTGTTTGTCTCACCATAAACATATTAATATCTTTGAGAGTCATCGTAGATGTAGCTGGGACACCAAAGAAACTATTAGCGATGTAGGCATTGTAAGTATGCTTGCCGATAAACTCGCTAATTTCAGCGAGAGTCATGCCAGCCACAAACGGGGTTCCAAAAAACTTAACAATGACGTCGTTATTGGGTTTTTGTACCTTTTCAAGATTTTCTATTAGTTTAGAAATATCTGTGTAAATATCGAGATAATTTGCCTTGATTTCATCTTCATTCATCATCCTCCACGCGTTCTTGTTAAAAAAGAATAGCGATAGAAAGTTTTTAATTTCAGCGAGAGTCATGCCAACCACAAGCGGGGTCCCAAAGAATTTATGTACGACATTTCTGCGAAAATTGTTATAACCTCGTATATGATCATCCAGCTCACGGCCGCGGGTGGCAATCATGATGTCGTGGGCGTCAATCGCGTCGGTTATCGTAGACACAAGTTCGCCTGGTTTAAGTTGTCCATCGTTGGAATACAGCGCAATAGAGTTTTCAGCAGCGTTTCGCTGCCGTATCAAAATGTCATTCACGGATATATTACTGCTTTTCAATTTACCCTGGCTATCTTGAAATACAACTATTTCGTTCGGGTCAACACTTGTTAAATTTAATGTCTCAGCGATTTCATCTTCAATTATTTTTTTTACATCCTCGATAGAACCCGCAGATGTTTCCGCGGTGAGTTCCGACATTGACAGAGATTGTCCCCAAATATCAATCATTATTGTAAAGACTCTAGTATTTTTAATTTATTAATTCTCTAAAAGTACCTTGTAATTTCCCACTCGTGTATTCATTTACAACCAGATGAGGTGGTTTCTGTGACGATGAAATCTCCGCGAGGACATTTAATACTTCACGGCCGCATATCGGTGGATCATTTAATTGTTGTGTTGGCAGCGTGGAATAAAAAATCGGAAACTCTTTGAGTTTCATCGAAGAATTTATATACCGCATAAACTCACTTGGCGGAGCTAACCCATATGAATCAAAATAGACAATCCCACGCGGATCGATCGCGTATGCAACCCAGTGATTTCCCGATCCGCTGCTGTTATCAAGATTGATGATACCGGTTTCAACACGTTTAGGTTTTCTCGGTAATTCATCTCTCATAAAAACCCCTCTGAAGTTTTTTATCGCCAGTTTTTTAGTAGCATCAATTAAATCAAAATTGGACATAGGGTGAATTGGGCTTTCAACTAATAAACCGTTCCTGGTATTCTTAGACCCTTTCCGCTGTACCATGAATACGGGGTTCTTGGTAGGTACAACCCCTTTCCCTTTTTTTATATCCTTTCCCAGTTGCCTTTTTCAACGCCATCCCTGCCACGGTCCCAACGGCTCCCAACGCCGCCGCTTTCGCCACCGCTGGGGCAGCCGCTGCAATCAATGCTGGTATTGCAGCTAACAATGGAAATATACCACCTGATTTTATCATGTTGGCGACTGCAGCTTTCGAAAATACAATTTGAACCCCTCTCTTATTCTTTAGCGCATAATATAAATGTTTTATTTGACGATCCGTCAGTGATATTTTATGTGTACCGCCGGACATCTGCGCTGGTTTTAACGTTATTGTTGTTCCACATTCTTTAGCGGATTTTGATCGCAATTTCTTGACCTGACCATCAGTCAGCTTGACACTAACAACACTATATGTCATTTTATTGTAAAACACATTTATGCTTTCAATTGATCTAATTGGAAACTCTTCAAGTTTCATTTACATATTTTCCACTGGTGCATCAATAAGTCTCATTCGTCCGCCAGCTCCTTCTAACAACATTGATTTGTCGCTGAGAATAACAGCAACCGCTCGATAATTAACAACACCAGGAGTTATACGAGCTCGAAAATGTATGTCAACAACGGATTGTCTTGTTAAATCAAGATGCTCCAGCGAAAAGTAATAAATCGGATGTAGGTCCTTAAAATCGAGTTGCGATATTTGCAAACCAGCATCAACATTTTCATCACGGGCCATAAATGACAGCATCCGATGATACACACGTGCTATTTGGTTGTTTTCGTAATTAAGCTGTATATCCTCAGATGGTTCTTGTTGTCCGTTTATTCTCAGTGAAACCTCACTTACCCCTAACTGATCGAATATCATATGACTGCGTTCTTGGGAACCTAATCGATTCCGATTCTGCAGCGCTATAAATATGTGGCGTGGAGCTGAAACGCCTTGTTTTGATGCCAAATGCCATGTAAATGTACCAGCGACATTATCCTCTTTGGCATCAGTTGTTGTTGTTAGCCAACTTATCAATGATTTTCCGCCTGTGTCCATAAATGAGAGTAGTCGCTCGTCTCTGGTAATTGATGGGGTCATTACTGGCATCCACAATACTATTTTACTCAAAACAAGTTTACCATCAGCGGCACCAGTACGCCAAATTGCATCATTGTCATTTCCTTTTCGTACTAACGCGATTGTGTGTTTGGCTCCATAGATGACTTTTCTGACATTTCTGCAGAATCCAAAAATGTGATGGAGTGGAATCGCACATGAAAAATATCGTTGTGGTCTTTGCAACGTTGATACTCGTGTTGCAAACCCTAGATTGAAATTACCATTAACGCCTCTGAGAATATCAAACGCAGCTCCGGGTCTAGCTCGACGTTCTGGATTAGCTGCTTCTTGTTGATCGGCTTCTGCATTATCTCTTTCTGTCAACACTTTAATGTATTGAAGGTGGTCAGCGTTATCAGTAGTATCTTTTGCAAACATCATAGACGGACCAGCCGACCTTGTATAATCATCGGAGTATCTTGCTAGCTCGATTATTGTTGTTGCAACATCAACTTCACGGTCTATTGATTCAATTTCTTTTCCATCAATGAGATATCTTGCACTTTCAAATAACGCCATTATGCCATTATTAACAAAACCAACTCGGATATTTGGATCATCTGCATATGGTGGATCATTATGAACAGCATCGTTTGTTACGAGTTTTCCCTCGATTTCAATAAATGCTTCACATGGCAAAAAGTATTTACTGGTATCTTGAACTTGAAGTTCAATTCGCGATTGTAGGTCGGGTTGTATTGCATGATAGGAATAAAATTGATAATCGCGGACGGAATTGTCCTTGGGTACTGGGGCTTCTATATCAAGAGCGGGATCAGCCTGTTGTTTAAACATTTTATTAACATACTAGTGTTTTCAATTGTGAAACTCTTTGTAATCATCGTCGTTTTTGTTTTCGTTTCAAACCACTTCCTGCTATCGCGTTCATCATATCTGTATCTGTTACCGGTGAAGCTGTCAATGGCGACGGAGTCACCGAAGCAGCCAACGACTCTAGTTTTTCTTCCACTGCGCTATTTATTGCTTTGCTGATTTTTGCAGGCATCACTGTAGTTGATGGCAGCACTGTTAGTTTCTTTCGCACCAATGATGCTATTTTATCTTTCGCGGCAGAAAATGCCTTTCCTGCAAGATTTCCAACAGCGCTGATTCCCTTATCACGAATAATATCAATGGCTTTCATTGATAATTGTTTAGCTAACGGCGCCACTTTTGGAGCCATTCTTGTAAATAACCCCGCAATGGTATTGCCGAAACCATCTCCGTAATATACTCTATAAACAGGCAATCGTGAGTTCACCACGTAGACGCTTACGGGTTTATCATGGTTGTAGTGTATAATCATCTTGTTATAAAACTAGTAGTTTTTTAATTAGTGATCAATCGCTGTAATAACCATGGGCATCTTTGTGATTTTCAACTAATTCAGCAATGAGTTCTCGATATACATTAATGTCCATGATACCACCGGCAAATAATCGTCTTCAGATATCAACTGCGTCACTATTTATTTACGGAGAGTTGTTTCCGGCTCACTTCCCCCCGATGAGAACTTCCAGCCGTGATATATCTCTAAGAATGTTACCAGGACAAGTAACGCTAGTGTTTTCAACTATGCCGCTACCTGAATATTCATCTTCAGTTAAATCCTCTTCATCCTCTACAACTAGATACCTATCTATTCTACTCAATACTTTGTCTTTAAAACTCTCAAAATCATTGCGGTTACTGTCTGTGATTCTAAATCTATTACGGTTTGCCAGGTATACTTTTTTATCCAATTCTCGTCGTGTTTTATATACCCTTTATACCCTTTGTTTACAACTCTTTCTCTTTGATCGAGTGAAAAATTCTGCACGGTAAAGTCAATTAAATCATTATTTTTAAATTTTTTAATTTTTTCGTATGCATCGTATGTAAATATACTTTGCGGTGAATACATTTTTTCTATAGTAGTAGCTTCTTCTTCCCCTTCTTCTTGTTTTCTTGCAATAGCACCTAGTTCTTCTAGTACTTGCTCTTTTTTTTGTTGTTGCCGTGAAGTAGTTACTATATCTACTGGAAGTGTTTCTAAAGACTTTTTTGTTTGTTCGGTCTCTGCTGCAATTTTTTCAAGCACACCAAGAATAGGCGCTTCTCGTCGCTTGCCTTCCTCAGGAATATCTCCAAATATTGCTCGTTCAGTTGCTGTTTTCACATCTTTGGTCGCCTTAGTTACCGGGACGAACAGTTGTTCACTTGACACAGAAAAGTCAGTCTGCGCTTGTTGTCGTTGTTGAAGTTTCTCACGAAGTCTGTCTGTCTCGAACCGGTATAAACTTTTTAATTGCTGCTAGCCGCTCTCGGGCTAATCTAGTTGTAAGCGATTCACCTACCATATATTGTTTGTGTACTGAGTTTTCAAATGTGAAACTATCACAATTAAAAGCAGAGTTATTAAATAATGTACCATCAAGCCAACGTATCCATCTCGGACAAGGTTAAACTGTACGAGGCTATCCGCGAGTGTTTCAGAAATAACATCGCTGCAACAAATCGTATTGAAGACCTACAAATGTCAACGTATCTACTAGCTTTATTTATTGATTGAAATATTTTCTCCTCTTTGGTTTCTAAATCAAACGATTTGACCCCCCTAGGGCGTTTTGAGTGCCTACCAGCGTTGCCTTTTAAAAGATTATCGCGCTGCGAGATAGATTGAAGATTCTCAAGACAATTATCAGTCTTCACGCCATTTATATGATCAATCACAAAGCCATCTTCGATTAATCCGTAAAATGCTTCATAGATGGCTCTGTGACAGAGATACTTCTTCCCCCCGGCTGTAAACATCAAGTATCCCATATTATTTACCCATCCAACCGGCCTTTTTAGTCTGCAATTTCTAACAACACCATCACTGGAGGCTTCGTAATTAACAAGCACTGGGTGAGGTCTGAAATCTTGGCTCATTTGTATAATAATACTACTTATCTAATTTATTATCTGCTTTAATTATAAACCTCTTGATATAATCTTGAGGGTTTTTTATGATTTTGTCATCGTTAGGGTCAATGACTGCATTTTTTATTCGTTTGTCATAATAGCGTTTTAGTTCCCTGTATCGTTTACCCCCACAAGCAAGACACAACTGCGATTTTCCCCTTACCCCAGCCCCACATTGGAGGCATGGGAGAGGACCGAAAGAACCGTTGCGAACGCTTTGTAAATGATACCCACAGAATTCGCTTCTGCATGATTTGTTACACGGGATTTTTTTCTGCAACAAATCGTATTGAAGCCCTACAAATGTCAAAGTATCTACTAGCTTTATTTATTGATTGAAATATTTTCTCCTCTTCGGTTTCTAAATCAAACGATTTGACCCCCCCTAGGGCGTTTTGAGTGCCTACCAGCGTTGCCTTTTAAAAGATTATCGCGCTGCGAGATAGATTGAAGATTCTCAAGACAGTTATCAGTCTTCACGCCATTTATATGATCAATCACAAAGCCATCTTCGATCAATCCGTAAAATGCTTCATAGATGGCTCTGTGACAGAGATACTTCTTCCCCCCCGGCTGTAAACATCAAGTATCCCATATTATTTACCCATCCAACCGGCCTTTTTAGTCTGCAATTTCTAACAACACCATCACTGGAGGCTTCGTAATTAACAAGCACTGGATGAGGTCTGAAATCTTGGCTCATTTGTATAATAATACTACTTATCTAATTTATTATCTGCTTTAATTATAAACCTCTTGATATAATCTTGAGGGTTTTTTATGATTTTGTCATCGTTAGGGTCAATGACTGCATTTTTTATTCGTTTGTCATAATAGCGTTTTAGTTCCCTGTATCGTTTACCCCCACAAGCAAGACACAACTGCGATTTTCCCCTTACCCTAGCCCCACATTGGAGGCATGGGAGAGGACCGAAAGAACCGTTGCGAACGCTTTGTAAATGATACCCACAGAATTCGCTTCTGCATGATTTGTTACACGGGGTTGTTGATCCAATCATTAGCCACTTGCAGTGATTCATTATACTATATTTTTCTATTTAAATACTTGTTTTAATTATAATATGAAGGAGTTCAAGAGATTATCGAAAATTAAGCCTTGGAAAAATGCTAAATTCAATTTCGATAAAGAGTTCAAGAGATTATCGAAAATTAAGCCCTGGAAAAATACTAAATTCAATCTCGATAAGGAGTTCAAGAGAGTATCGAAAATTAAGCCCTGGAAAAATGCTAAATTCAATCTCGATAGAGTCTCTGATACACCAAAACGTCTAATCGGTGATAGAACTATACTAAGTAAAATCAGGGAGTGTTTTAATGAATTCTACCGAGACGGTGCAGCATACTGTTGGTCGACATTTCGAATTATTTATAAAGATGTCAATGTACCCAACATCGATGCTACTATGAACGATGAAAGAGCAGCTGAGATAATTTCACACCTTGGCCCGCCAAGGAGCTGGAAATTCAAGGGTAAATTGCAAAGCAATTCCCAACAGAAGTATTTTTTCAGAATAAAATTCATTATCGAAGTCGAAGGCAAATGGATTATCAGGGATAAATTTGAACCAATCCTCAAGGATAAAAAACTGTCATTGTGAGTAGAGATTCCAAACCAGGAATTCTAAATGGAATTGACAAACCATACTACGAGAGATCTTATCCAGTAACAGCAATTGTTTATGGGATATATCCGTTAAATGATAAACCCGATATGCAAAACTAGCTCCTATGAAATATTTTAGTTCACTGAATTGTGTAGCAACACGGGTAATGGAACACTTCACAAATGCATCACGAGGAAATAAACTAACTGATCTGCGACGTAGAAAAATAAGCGAATGGGAACTGACAGTGAAACAGCACGGTGCAAAGATTTCTGATATAGCTAAATTAGAAACATCATTAAGATTCCCAATATCAGCAACGACAATAACCGGAGAAGTATTATCCGAACCGAAATATCAATCACAAGGAGCGCCAATACAAATTATTGATCATAACAAACACGCGTGGACAACTGCAGTAACAATATTTCCACGAGATAGAACCGTGAGATATATCCCTAAGGAGTTCGTCGGGGATGTTTTTTATAATGAGAAATTATTCGATGCTATTCACACGCTGTGTAAGGATGATCCTGTGTCAGTGTGGTTACTTAGAAGTGATGAAGATCCCGAAATAGGATTTGATCAATTTGTAAGACCAAATGGTGAATTATATCGCGTTGAAGAATTAGATAAAAGAATGAGAGAAATCGCTAGTGATTTTTCACCGGAGAGTTCCCATGGAAAACTATTAACGGATAGTTTTACTATTCCATCTGTGGTAGCTCACTTCGCAAGAGAAAAAAAAACTCATGGCGTCCAACACGAAGTGATTTTCTCGAGGACGTTAAATTGAGTTGCGTCAAATTTGGTCATGGAGGACTGTGGAATACAAAATACCATCGTGGCGGTATGATTTCAATTGATATATCCGCGTGTTATCCTGGAAGTTTTCTCGGGTATGGAGAATGTAGTAACTATTTTAAACGATTTGGACACCCCACGCATGAAATGACTCGTGTTGCGATTAATGGTCCATTGCCTGATTTTGATTTAACTGGATTCGCTCGTGTGATATCATTCGAATTCGCTACAGGGTTACATCCGTGTAGTTATGCTTGGCTTGGTAGACATATATCTGAAAAGGCCTGGATGCCAATAGTGTTACTAAGATATATGATTGATTGTGGTATGCTAATATCGTTGATTGTTTCCGAAGCTATTATATGCTATGGAGCTCAGAAAGAAGTTTGGCTACCACAACCCGATCTAGATCGTATAATTAGCGAACAGCGAAAACAGTTTCCAGATTTCTATGAAGAACAAATCATGAATTGGTCTAAGAAGTTATTTGAAATTTAAAAAGAACAAGCAAAAGATTTTGGACGAAGAATAATCGGTAAATTTACCCAAGGTGGAAGATACGACAATGCAAAATATTCTTCGCGGTTGATCATAGACATCGCTGAATACGATTTTATTGTAACGGATTTAACGAAACAGGGAAAACTTGTAACCCGTAAGGATGCTTTTCTATCCGATGGAAGACGATTAGGTACAATTGTTACCTATTGTGATGGATATATTAAACAATATACGCATTTGAGAAGTTCTATGCTAGCTACATGAGTATTGTGAATCGGCAGATATTACCATGGATGAAAGGTACTTAAAGTGTGATGAGATTCAATCAGAATTTTCTAATGCACCACCGGTATCTGATCCAATATGTAGATACAAGACAGTTTATTTAAACGGTTGTGGTGGGTCAGGAATGACAACTCGTGCAATTGAATTATATCGTCGGTCAACCATGATTGTGTTAACACCAACTCACAGACTCGCCAGAGAGATGAAACAACGAGGGGTAACCTATCACAGTTTTTTTCGATGGAAGGGTGACAAATGGACTCCTGATCGAATGGGTGATAAATTCATTCCTGAAATCATAATCTGGGATGAAATATGCACAGTGTCATTAGATGTATTACAAACATTTCTCGAGTGGTTGTTAAACAAAAACACAAAGGTCGTCATGTGCGGTGACCACGGCCAACCACCACCATTTATCGGTGCATCCCCACATGAATGGCTAAAGGGTTTTGTAGACTATTATGAAGAAATTAATACCGACCATAGATCACTTGATGAACAATTACGAGAATTCAAAGCGCTAATTAGATTACAACAGGATAAAATCCAATGTGAAATAGCGCGTGAAATAATTTCAGAAACTCCCATGAATAATTTTTGGGAAACGTGGAGACCAAATGATTTGATAGTAGCAAGTAGAAAAATAGTCAGAGATACACTCCAGATGAAGTTATTTGAAACGCATAAAAAAAAATTTGCAACACTTCCAGTACCGTTGTGTTATAGGCCTTCGGATACACGAAAGCAGAATATTGAAGTTGATATTCCAGGGAAGAGTGAAAAGCAGATTCTCGTGTTAAATGATATTGTGCTGGTTGATATCAGCGTCGTCGAAGATGCATTGCGTGCTGATAAATCCCCATGGACGTTAGGTTACGCAGCGACAATACACTCTTCACAGGGATTGACTATATCAGATACAATTGTTTGGATGGTGGATAATCACATCGAATGGTCGAATTTAGTCTATCTTGCAGTATCCAGAGTACGAAGAATAAATCAACTTCGAAGAGTTGTCCTGGATGATAATGGCACTACAATGGATGATGCTAGCATCGTTGATGTTAAAATTATTGATAAAAAACTCTCCGGTTACAAACAACAAGACAAAAAAAAAACAACGAGAATTTGACATTGATGCTGAATTAATAATTACGCTGAAGCAACAACAGAATAATCACTGCGCGAGTTGCAATTGTATAATGCGTTGGCAGTATTCGGATAAAGATCCTCGCCAATTTACCGTAGACAGAAAGAATAGAAGCATTGGTCATATCAGAGATAACGTTATGCTGACTTGTCTTGAGTGCAACAGACGAAGGGGTGCTAGTTAAGACCACGCGGTGGTAATTGAGTATCCTCGGGAATTACCTGTAGTTGTTGTCGAGTAAATCCTCGCTGAGGAGCAGTTGAATCCAGTTTATAGATTGGAGGTCTACCAGTAGATCGTGTTATACCGGATATCTTATGCGTAGTGACGCTCCAAATAGGATCGGTAGCTCTTTTTTTACCACCCTCAAGCTCTCCTGGTTCGTATAAATACCTAACAGTGACATTACTACCAAGAATTGGTTCTTTGAAATCTTTTTGTGAAATTCCTTGGATTTCCATTTTTGGTATAGACGCTTTCTTAATCGCGTTGACAGGTTTCATGTTAATTGTTCTAGTAATCTCGTTATTGAGCGCGGTAATCACAGCTGGTAATCTATTAACCCATTCACGGGATCTTTTATCCTGAATAAACTCCTTCGCGTATTGATAAATCTTTCAACAATTGCCTGATCGCGATGTAGCGCAGTATGCCCTCGTCTGATGGTGACATTGTGATGTTTCATCGCTGATAAAACAGCGCCCTGAAATTCCTTGCCAGGATCAACTTGTAACAGATTTGGCCAGCGTAGTGGGCCTCGTCGATAAATCTTTTCAAATGCAGAAGCAACTTCAAGTGATGATTTTGTTTTTAGCGGTTCTGCTTGTTTGTATCGACTCGCAACGTCAACTACGGTTAGCGCGTATTTGTAACCGTTGTCATGTGGTAAAAACAATAAATCAGCTTGATGAACTTCATTGGGTCCGGTAACATCAAAATGCAAGAAATTGATTTGTTTACGGCGCGGTAGATAAATTTGCCATATAGCCTGTTTGGATAACCAATTAGCCGCAGTGGCCTTTTTCACTTTTGCGGCGCTGGCGAGTTTACTGATTGCTGCTTTACCCCGCCAGTATCCTTTTGGAGAATAATAAATAGATTCCATGTTGTTATTAATTACCGGCACCTAACATCAATTTGCCTTTCATAGCCGATTTAACCAACCACGAAGCCAATTTTTCTTTCAAAGATTTATCAGGAATAGCATTTAACGCATGAATTAATTTCACATCCGCGAGATGTCTGTTTTGCAGATTGCTGCTTTTATATGCAACATCATGAGCATGACACGCCTTATCAATAGAGTTTATCGGATACTCGCCGGGTCGGGGCAGATTTCGATCATCAAGTCTGATATCTAATCGTGTTCCGGGGCAACACTAGCTATATCCTGGAAGGTGCTTTTCTCCGGGGTACTTTGCCCATGGGGTTCCAGGGAGCTTTGCCAATTTGGCTGCGATATCACCTCCTCGTTTTTTTTAAAAACATTTCCGGATTTCATAGAAATAAATCTAAATTTTTTTGTACCACATGTTGCACATCTACCAGTAAGTGCAGATCTGTTATTTTTAGTTGTAATCGTCGTCACATCATTTGTGCTAGTACGCGTTTTACACTTCACACAATATAGATCCATAATTTATGTATAGAGATATGGATATAATTGATTTTTCAGCGACTAAAACAAGACAACCAGTTAAGCATCATGCAGTGCTACCAAACTCTATCCGCGCAATTATAATCGGGCCATCTGGATCCGGCAAGACGCAATTGTTGCTCAATTTAATAATGAGATGGATGAAGTGGGATAAATTGTATTTAGTTGCTCCTAGCGTAGATGTTCAACGATGCTATGAAGTGCTAAAAGATTTTAATGAAAACGCTTCAGAGATTGCTGGCGAGTGTATTATTGAATTTATAACCGATATTGACGAGGCGACATCAGTAGAAGACCTCAATGGAAGTATCAACAATTTAGTTGTATACGATGATGTCATGTTAGATAAACAAAAAAACCCAGCTAGAATATTTTCCCGAGGCAGGCACAAAAACACTGATGTGATATATGTCACTCAACGCTACACTCAGATTCCAAAAGTGATCAGAGATAATTGTAATATTCTTGCTGTATTCAACGGCGTTGATACACATACGCTACGAAATATTTGGCAGACATGGTGCTCTGATATGGACTTCAATCAATTTAAAAATTTCTTTAGTAACGCTCAGTCGACCCCGCATGGATTTATAACAATAAATTTACATGATCCTCGGACACGATATCGTATCGGACTCGATCAAATATTTGGTTAACCTGTAGCAGCAGAGAGGGTGAGTGACAACGACAATGGCGTCATTGACGAATTCATCGAGGAGGTCTCAATTTACCGAATCTACGCCTTTTTTTTACGATTTACGAAGAAGCCTTAGATTACCGAATCGACGCCTGTAAAAGTTGTCTGATTCACCCTCTCTGCTGCTGGTTTAGTAACGACAATTAAGAGATAAAGTTTGAATAAAACTAAATTCGCACTAATGTAGGAAAAGAAAGCCTTAAAGTAAATCAGCACAAGTTAAAATATAAAACATAAAGATTCTAAACTTCTGTAAAATGTATATAAAATAACTGATACATTTAAGACATATAATAACTTAAACATGATTAAAACAAATTCGTTATATAAACCGCATTCCTTTTGCACAAAACAAAATATCCAAGATTTGGTCAGGTGGTACGTCCTCATTCAGTTTCTTCAGGCAGTTCACGTTAAAATACTTCTCACTGTGTAGATTGGAAGTACCGTGTTTTTGGAATTCTTCCGCGTAAAGCGTTTAGTCTTCGCTTCTTGGTATAGAGTACTAATGTTACACTTTCATTTATTTAAGTCCTTCAATTTTACTTCCTCTTCTTAAATGTATACTTCACTACCAGAGCATATGCAGAGATAAAACAATTTCACACGTGTGTGTTTGTGTGTGTGCGTGCCATACTGACATAAACAGCAGCAGAGAGTGTGAACAGACCACCCATTTCAGACAAAAATTGATTGAATCCTCAAAACGAAAATAGAGCCTTCCTACGAAATCTCATATTTTTACCCAAAAAAAAAATAAGTCTCCATTTAGCAAACGGAGACTTTACGATTTTTTAATAAATTTTGGTCGCAACGATGTGGTCATCACACACTCTCTGCTGCTGCAAGTTAACAAAAAATAATAAATGATTTCAACCAAATATTTGATCGAGTCTTTAGGACTTTACAAACAAACCAATCGCTAACACCTCATCTTGTAGATCAATTAAATTATTTGACTGGTCGGTGAGTCGGAAATTAATTCTTGTTAACGAATTATTATGGCATCGCATGTAGACAGGATTAATTGGGTTTTCAATAATTAGGAATCCTGGAGGAGCTGTTGGTGCAAACGAATAAAGAATATATCCCTGCTGAGCTTGATTTGATTGCTCTAGATTAATTTGATAGCTTCCTTCAATTGCATCACATACTAAATTGAGCGCAATCACCGTTGAAATATTTACATTATGCGGGGCAATATGCCTACCGCCACCGTCTGGGTCATTATTATACCTGAGGAGGACAGTTGAATCTGGTTTTTGTAGCGCCTTGATATCGGTTTTAACAATTCTTGCTAGTTCATCAGCGTTGTATTTGGGAAACTTGAAATTACGCAGATTGTCTTCTGTGATATTGTAACCGGTTAGGAATCGTTGTTTACTGCCGCTGTTGTCATTAATTATTGTTTGAATAATTAGTTCATAGATATATTCCATGTCAGATATAAGTTGATTTATTATTTCAACGTGTTTTTGCGATTTTGTTTTCCGTAGTTGTTCTAGTTGTGTTTCATATAATTGTTTAATTTCATTAAAATAGCCACGGACGTCAGTTAGCGTAAATGAAATAGTAACAGATGAGTCGGCTGTTCTTTCAATGATAAAATCCCATTGCAATGTGTCTTTGTTGGTAAATATAAATCTATCGGTGATTTTTCCTTTTCTTATATCAGATAAATTATCTCGATAACTGGGATTGATTTCATGATATGATTGTACGTCCGTGGTTAAGTCGGTGGCGGATTTTTCCGGTGATTTTTCATTCCATCCTAACACTGTTCTTAACGAGCTGTTATAGATATCTACAATGTATCCCTCTGTGCTTATTTCGATCGACGACGAGAGCTTCGGTTCATGAAGTTTAATAGCTATTTTTGATTCTTTTCCAGTGATTGATTTTATTCTACGCTGAATTTCAGCATCGATTTGCTCAATTTGGTACGACCCAGTTGGTAACGAAACAGTTTCCCACGCTGGAGTACCATCGGGTTTATTCTTATACGAGAACACCAGTGCGTTATTGGGTTGCTGACCGCCAAATGCAACCGATCTGATATTAGGCCAGCTATGATATACTCGTAATTTTGCCAGCGCGATCTCGCGCACTGGAATCGGAGAAGGGAAGTTCACACTAAATTCAGGGTTTGTTGATGTTATTGATATCATGCTTGTTCGTATCGGAGTGGTATTCTCCGCGATTCGTTGAAGCAGTTCGAGTGACATTATTGTTAACGCTGTCTTCAATTTCCAATTTCAACATCGCGGAGTTATACAACTGGGTCATCGTGGAAAATTCAACATCGGATATGAACGAATTATCTATCGACAGCGAGATCAACTCGGATAATTTCGAGTATGCGTCAAATACCACCCTGTACCGAGCTGTATAATCACTGAGTTTTTTTCTGAGAACACGATAATAATTTTTTAGTTATCGCGGTGGCGACTGCCGCAATTGTTGTTGCCGCGGAGATGGCAATTGGAACTGCAATCGGAGCCATCATGGTTACCGTCGACAAAATAAACCCGGCGCTGGCCATCACACCGGACACCGAGTACACAGTTACATCGATGATGGTAATTCTTCTGCGGTAATTTTTTATTTTTCGCGATAACGCTCAGATAGTGATTTTAAGTTCGCGGAAAACTCTTTCACGGTGTCGAATCGATATTGCGATGACGGCGTCGATAACGCTGTCATCGATGACGCTGTCATTGACATTGTTATCTTAAACCCGCGCTTCAATTATTCACCATCTTCCGGGTAGTAGATCAGGGGGTAGTGTGCTTCACATATAAATTCTAAACACCAGAGTATTTTTGATCTAACGGTGCAACTATCAACCGCAACAATATTAAATTCTTCTTTATCATTGATAATTACTGTCGCGGTGCCACCCAAGTAGGTTTTACCTTTCACGATGATATTAAATTGCTTGTTAGAGATTACCGTCATCCTGTAGATACCATAGATCTGCTCCCTGAGATTGATTGACAATCTAACACTAGATTCTTTTACCCAATCAAAGGTCCCATGATCAACCGTATACACGATATTTTTAACGTCTATGTTTGGATGTGGAGTCTTTACCTTTTCAGAGGCTTCTTTTAGTTTAAGAATATCGTCGTAAACGTCGAGATAGGTTTTATTGATTTCGGTATCTTTCATTATCGTTTTATCTCGGCGTTTAAAAAATGAAAACAAAAGGAGGTTAAATTCCAAACTTTTTTGGGCGCCATAATGCCCGTTGAGTTCAGAATATGTCGTCGTGATATTGTAACTTTCAGAACCCTCAAAGAAATTTTTAGCCATTTCGCTGAGGCGTTTTTGTTCGTCTATAGCTTTTTTAACTTCAGCGAGAGTCGGGCCTGTCAGAGATGTGGTTTCAGACACAGGTGTTCTCCCTAAAAATTTATCCACGATGGTATTAAGTGTTCTTTGTTTCACCATAAACATATTAATATCTTTGAGAGTTATCGTAGATGTAGCTGGGACACCAAAGAAATTATTAGCGACGTAGGCATTGTGAGTATGCTTGCCGATAAACTCGCTAATTTCAGCGAGAGTCATGCCTACCACAAGTGGGGTTCCAAAAAACTTAACAATGACGTCGTTATTGGGTTTTTGTACCTTTTCAAAATTTTCTTTTAGATTAGAAATATCATTGTAAATATCGAGATAATTTACCTTGATTTCATTTTCATTCATCATACTTCCCGCCTCATTGTTAAAAAAGAATAAAGATAGAAAGTTTTTGATTTCAGCGAAAGTCATGCCAACCACAAGCGGGGTTCCAAAGAATTTATGTACGACATTTTTGCGAAAATTATTATAACCTCGTATATGATCATCCAGCTCACGGCCGCGGGTGGCAATCATGCTGTCGTGGGCGTCAATCGCGTCGGTGATCGTAGACACAAGTTCGCCTGGTTTAAGTTGTCCATCGTTGGAATACAGCGCAATGGAGTTTTCAGCGGCGTCGCGCTGCCGTATCAAAATGTCATTCACGGATATATTACTGGTTTTCAATTTACCCTGGCTAGCTTGAAATACAACTATTTCGTTCGGGTCAACACTTGCTAAATTTAACGTCTCAGCGATTTCATCTTCAATTATTTTTTTTACATCCTCGATAGAACCCGCAGATGTTTCCGCGGTGGGTTTCGACATTGACAGAGATTGTCCCCAAATATTAATCATTATTATAAAGACTCTAGTATTTTCAATTTATTGATTCTCTAAAATTACCTTGTAATTTCCCACTCGTGTATTTATTTACAACCAGATGAGGTGTTTTCTGTGACGATGAAATCTCCGCGAGGACATTTAATACTTCACGACCGCATATCGGTGGATCATTTAATTGTTGTGTTGGCATCGTGGAATAAAAAAACGGAAACTCTTTGAGTTTCATCGAAGAATTTATATACCGCATAAACTCGCTTGGCGGAGCTAACCCATATGAATCGAAATAGACAATCCCACGTGGATCAATCGCGTATGCAACTCAGTGAGTTCCCGATCCGTTACTGTTATCAAGATTGATGATACCGGTTTCAACGCGTTTAGGTTTCCTCTATAATTGATCTCTCATAAAAACCCCTTTGAAGTTTTTTTATCGCTAGTTTTTTAGCAGCATCAATTAAATCAAAATTGGACATGGGAACAATTGGGCTTTCAACTAATAAACCGTTCCTGGTATTCTCAGACCGTTTCCGCTGTACCTGGTTGTCTTAGACCCTTTCCCTTTTTTATATCCTTTCCCAGTTGCCTTTTTCAACGCCATCCCTGCCGCGGTCCCAACGGCTCCCAACGCCGCCGCTTTCGCCACCGCTGGGGCAGCCGCTGCAATCAATGCTGGTATTGCAGCTAACAATGGAAATATACCACCTGATTTTATCATGTTGGCGACTGCAGCCTTTGAAAATACAATTTGGATCCATCGCCGTTTCTTTAGCGCATCATTGAATTGTTTTATTTGACGATCCGTCAGTGATATTTTATGTGTACCGCCGGACATCTGTGCTGGTTTTACGTTATTGTTGTTCCACATTCTTTAGCGGATTTTGATCGCAATTTCTTGACCTGACCATCAGTCAGCTTGACACTAACAACACTATATGTCATTTTATTGTAAAACACATTTATGCTTTCAATTGATTTAATTGGAAACTTTTTAAGTTTCATTTACATATTTTCCACTGGTGCATCAAGGATTCTCATTCGTCCACCAACACCTTCAAGCAGCATTGATTTGTCGCTGAGAATGACAGCAACCGCTCTATAATTAACACCACCAGGGGCTATACGAGCTCGAAAATGTATGTCAACAACGGATTGCCTTATTAAATCAAGATGTTCCAGCGAAAAGTAATAAATCGGATAGAAGCTTTTAAAATCAAGTTGCGATATTTGTAAACCGGTATCAACATTTTGATCACGACCCATATATGACAGCATCCGATGATACACACGTGCTATTTGGTTATTGTTATAATCAAGCTGTATATCCTCAGATGGTTCTTGTTGTCCGTTTATTCTCAGCGAAACCTCACTTACCCCTAATCGATCAAATATCATATGACTGCGTTCTTGGGAGCGTAATCGATTCTGATTCTGCAGCGCTATAAATATATGACGTGGAGCTGAAACGCCTTGTTTTGATGCTAAATGCCATGTAAATGTACCAGCGACATTATCATTTTTGGCATCAGTTGTTGTTGTTAGCCAACTTATCAATGATTTGCCGCCTGTGTCCATAAATGACAGTAGCCGCTCTTCTGTGGTAATTGATGTGGTCATTACTGGCATCCACAATGCTAATTTAGTTAAAACAACTTTACCATCAGCGGCACCAGTACGCCAAATTGCATCATTGTCATCGCCTTTTCGCACTAACGCAATTGTGTGTTTAGCTCCATAAATAACTTTTCTGACATTTCTACAGAATCCAAATATGTGATGGAGTGGAA
The DNA here is from genome assembly GCA_030141615.1 of Unio pictorum. Lineage (NCBI taxonomy): Eukaryota > Metazoa > Mollusca > Bivalvia > Unionida > Unionidae > Unio > Unio pictorum. Next base: position 9,911,999 of record JARLTB010000113.1, read on the forward strand.
TCGCACATGAAAAATATCGTTATGGTATTTGCAACGTTGCTACTCGTGTTGCAAACCCTAGATTGAAATTAACATTAACGCCTCTGAGAATATCAAACGCAGCTCCTGGTCTAGCTCGACGTTCTGGATTAGCTGCTTCTTGTTGATCGGCTTCTGCATTATCTCTTGCTGTTAACACTTTAATGTATTGAAGGTGGTCAGCGTTATCAGAGGTATCCTTTGCAAACATCATAGATGGACCAGCCGACCTTGTATAATCATCGGAGTATCTTGCTAGCCCGATTATTGTTGTTGCAACATCAACTTCACGGTCTATTAATTCAATTTCTTTTCCATCAATGAGATATCTTGCACTTTCAAACAACGCCATTATGCCATTATTAACAAAACCAACTCGGATATTTGGATCATTTGCATATGGTGGATCATTATGATCAGCATATTTTGTTACGAGTTTTCCTTCTACTTCGATAAATGCTTCACATGGCAAAAAGGATTTACTGGTATCTTGAACTTGTAGTTCAATTCGCGATCGTAGGTCGGGTTGTATTGCATGATAGGAATAGTATTGATACTCGCGGACGGAATCGTCTTTGCGCACTGGGGCTTCCATATTAAGAGCGGGATCAGCTGTTCGTTTAAACATTTTATTAACATACTAGTGTTTTCAATTGTGAAACTCTTTGTAATCATCGTCGTTTTTGTTTTCGTTTCAAACCACTTCCTGCTATCGCGTTCATGATAACGCTATATGTTACCGGTGAAGCTGTCAATGGCGACGGAGTCACCGAAGCAGCCAACGACGCTAGTTTTTCTTCCACTGCGCTATTTATTGCTTTGCTGATTTTTGCAGGCATCACTGTAGTTGATGGCAGCACTGATGGTTTCTTTCGCACCAATGATGCTATTTTATCTTTCGCGGCAGAAAATGCCTTTCCTGCAAGATTTCCAACAGCGCTGATTCCCTTATCACGAATAATATCAATGGCTTTCATTGATAATTGTTCAGCTAACGGCGCCACCTTGGGAGCTATTCTTGTAAATAACCCCGCAATGGTATTGCCAAAACCATCTCCGTAATATGCTCTATAAACAGGCAATCGTGAGTTCACCACGTAGACGCTTACGGGTTTATCATGGTTGTAGTGTATAATCATCTTGTTATAAAACTAGTAGTTTTTCAATTAGTGATCAATCGCTAAGATCCATAGGATGTTCATCATAACCATGGGCATCTCTGTGATTTTCAACTAATTCAGCAATGAGTTCTCGATATACATTAATGTCCATGATACCGCCGGCAAATAATCGTCTGCAGATATCAGCTGCTTCATTAATTATTTCAACGGAGTTGTTTCCGGCTCGCTTCGCCCGGATGAGAACTTTTAACCGTGATATATCACTGAGGATGTTACCAGGACAAGTAACTAGACCACTACCTGAAATTACTGGCAATTTCTGAGATTTAGAAAATCCCTCCCCACTACTATAATCAGGTACTCCCACCAGTTTTTCTAAATCCGTTCTTTGTAAATAACTAGAAGTATCATCATCATCTCGATCAGATGGTCCAGGCGAAAGTCCAAGCGAAGCTTGAGGTGGTAGTTGTTGAGATTTTTTTGTTTAGCAGGTGAAAAAGATATTTTTTTTGCAGGTTGTTGTCGCTGCAGCCTTTGTGGTTTTCTTTGTGATTTTTGTTCTTCATATTTATTATACACTATAATCACCATTTTGAGATATTCAATATATGACACATTTTCGCCCTTAACCCTACCTGTTCCAGTTTTAATTTTGTAAAATATATTAGCCCAATGTTGTATACTTCTTACATACGTGTGCTGTTCTGGTTTTAACATTTTTTTTCTGTCTTCATACGTCATAACAACAAATGCAGGAAGCTCTACAGGGTCATTATTATCAATTGTTGCTAACCCTTCTTCGTTAAATCGCGCGCGTAATTCACCTACTATTTCATCATTGGTCTTTTTCGGACCAGGTGGGGGTTTTTGTAACAACGCTGATGTCTTTTCAGTTTCCGCTGCTATCTTTTCAAGCACACCAAGAACAGGCACTTCTCGTCGCTTGCCTTCCTCAGGAATATCCCCAAATATTGCTCGTTCAGTTGCTGTTTTCACATCTTTGGTCGCAATTGTTATCGGAGTAAACAGTTGTTCACTTGACACCGAAAAGTCAGTCTGCGCTTGTTGTCGTTGTTGAAGTTTCTCACGAAGTCTGTCTCGAACCGGTATAAACTTTTTAATTGCTGCTAGCCGCTCTCAGGCTAATTTAGTTGTAAGCGATTCACCTACCATATATTGTTTGTGAACTGAGTTTTCAAATATGAAACTATCACAATTAAAAGCAGAGTTATTAAATAATGTACCATCAAGCTAACATATCCATCTCGGACAAGGTTAAACTGTACGACGCTATCCGCGAGTGTTTCAGAAATAACATCGCTGGGGGTTTCAAAATTGTAATATCTGAGAATGGCGATGAACGATTTTTGTTAACGACGCGGCAACAACAACAACTACGTGAAAATGGAGGCGTCGCGGTGATTACTTGCTATCACAACCAGATCATCCAGTACGCACATAACTGCATGAGCCAGCTGAAACTGCTGAGTATCCTTTCAGGAGAAAATCCTATGTGAGTACAAAAAACGCTAAAAAATTTTTTTTACTAAAAATTACTGAAGGCCTATTTTTTATAGTAAGGCTCATGTGGTTAGGATACTGGTTTTTCCTCGTTTAATATTTTTCTAATATCACGAACCTTAGAACTAATTTCAGCTCGTTTTTGATACTCTTGGCCGAGCTTTTGACGTATTGCTTCAACGGTGCTAAATAGCGTTATAAATACATCAATATCGTTACCATACAAACAAGCATAGATGGACTTTTGAATTCCTTGCACGAGTCTGTACATCTTAGGTAAAACATAACGACCCTTACTAGACTGATACTCAATGTCTTCATATTCCGAGGCAATCCTGTCACAGTCGAGATCTTTAGATAATATTATCACTCGATTCTTTAAAATTGAAATTTCAGCAATTATAGAATTTACATCTTTGATATCCATATTTTTTATAAAAATATAAATACAATACATTTTACCTCTAATTATTAAAAAAAATAACACTCATTTGGCAATCCCGCTGGCGCCCTATGACGTTAGAGAGACCCAGAGGTTACTTTATTTACTTAATTAAAGACAGCACAACACGCATCTTTGGAACTCCTTGGGTGCCTTCGCATCCAAGTAAGCCCGAAGTAACCCGAAACATACATCTCCGGCGGGAGGCCTAACGTGGCAAACACCATCTTAGACCGCCCAGAAGATATGCTTGGGGGGACATCACTACATATACTTAATTAAGTTAATTAAGGAAAACCCCATTTGGCAATCCCGCTGGCGCCTTATGACGTCAGAAAGACCCAGAGGTTACATATAAGATAACACATCTTTGGAACTCCTTGGTTGCCTTCACATCCAAGTAAGCCCAAAGTTGGGGGACGGCACTACATGTACTTAATTAAGTTAATTAGGGATGGATATTTACAATGAAACGATGATGGAATTTGTGATGTGGGGGATGGCACAATTCCATATAAGGATGGTATATACAATGAAACGATGATGGAATTTGTGATGTAATGATGTGGGACGGCACAATGCCATATATATTTCCGCTCGAGTGTTGCGGCAAATTTTAAGCATAACATATATTTAATTAAGGATGGTATTTATTCAATGAAACGATTGATGTGGGACGGCACAATTCCATATATACTTAATTAAGGATGGTATATACAATGAAACGATGATGAAATTTGTGATGTAATGATGTAGGGACGGCACAAGACAGCACAAACATTAAACGACGGGGCAGATTTTCTACGGCCAATCCAACCAATCAAAAGCAACCAAACTAAATTAACCCGGTTGCATGATTGACAAAAGACAACCACACGCCCGTGTTAATGGCGTTGGTTAGTTTTGATTGGTCGATTGGCTTTCGAAAGCCCCAAGCTTATTACGAGTTATAACATATATAAGGCGACTAATACAGCAGCGTTGATTCACGGGTGTTGTTATTTTATTTCCTTGAATTACTTATTAATGCTGTTTCACAACATTTAAAACAGACAAATATTTTAAATTAAACACTAAACAAAAGAATACAGTTGTTGGATAACAGCGTATATTTACTCTGTTCTAATCCTCTAGGCAAAATGCATTATCGATTAAATCACAAAGAGCTGTATACAGCGGAATTTTAACCACGCCCACCTACTTCAATGAATGGGAAACACTAGTGTTTCATACTCGTTCCGGCTGAGCGAACATAGGTAATGCGCTGGATTATAAAGAACGTTTGTACTAAAAGTGTATTATAGATGCTGTAAATAAATACAACTGTTTAAATAATGCAGTTTTAGTCAAAGCGATAATAAAATGTTTTAGAATTGATAAATACAGCTCTACCGAAACTATGTATTTACTCCATTACAGTCACGTGTGCGCGCCTAGTCAAGGTATATACTCTCTCTACAGGTAATAGCAGACGGCACAATTCCTTTGACGTCATAATACAAGGGAACTTAGTGAGTAGAGTGTGAGTTGCGGCGGATTTATCCATACAGGATTTATCTCCCTTGAATCGTTTCAGGTGTATACGAATTTTATCCTGTGACCTGTCTTTTTTGACAGTGCAGTTTTAATTATATTTTATGCAACAAATCGTATTGAAGCCCTACAAATGTCAAAGTAGCTACTGGCTTCATTTATTTATTGAAATATTTTCTCCTCTTTGGTTTCTAAATCAAACGATTTGACCCCCCTAGGGCGTTTTGCGTGTTTGCCAGTTCCACCTAATTTTGAATTCCGACTTTGTGAGACGGCTTGAAGATTCCCAAGACAATTATCAGTCTTCACGCCATTTATGTGATCAATAACAAGACCGTCTTCGATTAATCCGTTATGACATTCAAAAATAATTCTATGACAGAGATATGTTTTATTTGTAACACTAAACAGCAAATATCCAATATTATTCAGAAATCCAACCGGTATTTTTAGTCTGTGGTGCCTGACAACACCATCACTGGAGGCTTCATAATTAACAAGCACTGTATGGGGTCTGAAATCTTGGCTCATTTGTATAATAATACTACTTATCTAATTTATTATCTGCTTTAATTATAAATCTCTTGATATAATCTTGAGGGTTTTTATGATTTTGTCATCGTTAGGGTCAATGACGGTAATTTTTATTCGTTTGTCATAATAGCGTTTTAGTTCCCTGTATCGTTTGCCGCCGCAACTGAGACATAATTGTGATTTTCATCTAACGCCCACCCCACATCGGAGGCATGGGAGAGGGCCGAAGGAACCGTTGCGAACGCTTTGTAAATGATACCCACAGAATTCGCTTCTGCATAATTTGTTACACGGGGTTGTTGATCCAATCATAAGCCACTTGCAGTGATTCATTATACTATATTTTATCTATTTAAATACTTGTTTTAATTATAACATGGAGGAGTTCAAGAGATTATCGAAAATTAAGCCTTGGAAAAACACTAAATTCATTGATTATACCATGAAAGAATTCCAAAGATTATCGAAAATTAAGCGTTGGAAAAATGCTAAATTCAATCTTGATAAGGAGTTCAAGAGATTATCGAAAATTAAGCCATGGAAAAATACTAAATTCAATCTTGATAAGGAGTTCCAAAGATTATCGAAAATTAAGCCTTGGAAAAATAATAAATTCAATCTCGATAGAATCTCTGATACACCAAAACGTCTAATCGGTGATAGAACTATACTAGGTAAAATCAGGGAGTGTTTTAATGAATTCTACCGAGACGGTGCAGTATACTGTTGGTCGACATTTCGAATTATTGATGAAGATGTCAATGTACCCAACATCGATGCTACTATGAACGATGAAAGAGCAGCTGGGATAATTTCACACCTTGGCCCGCCAAGGAGCTGGAAATTCAAGGGTAAATTGCAAAGCAATTCCCAACAGAAGTATTTTTTCAGAATAAAATTCATTATTGAAGTCGAAGGCAAATGGATTATCAGGGATAAATTTGAACCAATCCTCAAGGATAAAAAAACTGTCATTGTGAGTAGAGATTCCAAATCAGGAATTCTAATTGGAATTGACAAACCATACTACGAGAGATCTTATCCTGTAACAGCAATTGTTTATGGGATATATCCGTTAAATGATAAACCCGATATTGCAAAACTAGCTCCTATGAAATATTCTAGTTCACTGAATTGTGTAGCAACACGGGTAATGGAACACTTTACAAATGCATCCCGAGGAAATAAACTAACTGATCTGCGACGTAGGAAAATAACCGAATGGGAACTGATAGTGAAACAGCACGGTGCAAAGATTTCTGATATAGCTAAATTAGAAGCATCATTAAAATTCCCAATATCAGTAACGACAATAACCGGAGAAGTATTATACGAACCGAAATATCAATCGCGAGGAGCTCCAATTAAAATTATTGATCATAACGAACACGCGTGGACACCTGCAGTAACAATATTTCCACGAGATAGAACCGTGAGATATATCCCTAAGGAGTTCGTCGGGGATGTTTTCTGTGAAGAGAAATTATTTGATGCTATTCATGCGTTGTGTAAAGATGATCCTGTGTCAGTGTGGTTACTTAGAAGTGATGAAGATCCCGAAATAGGATTTGATCAATTTGTAAGACCAAATGGTGAATTATATCGCGTTGAAGAATTAGATAACAGAATGAGAGAAATCGCTAGTGATTTTTCACCAAAGAGTTCCCATGAAAAACTAATAACGGATAGTTTTACTATTCCATCAGTGGTAGCTCACTTCGCAAGAGAAAAAAACTCATGGCGTCCAACACGAAGTGATTTTCTCGAGGACGTTAAATTGAGTTGCGTCAAATTTGGTCACGGAGGACTGTGGAATACGAAATACCATCGTGATGGTATGATTTTAATTGATATATCCGCGTGTTATCCTGGAAGTTTTCTCGGGTATGGAGAATGTAGTAACTATTTTAAACGATTTGGACACCCCACGCATGAAATGACTCGTGTTGCGATTAATGGTCCATTGCCTGATTTTGATTTAACTGGATTCGCTCGTGTGATATCATTCGAATTCGCTACAGGGTTACGTCCGTGTTGTTATCTTTGGATTGGTAGACATATATCTGAAAAGGCCTGGATGCCAATAGTGTTACTACGATATATGATTGATTGTGGTATGCTAATATCGTTGATTGTTTCCGAAGCTATTATATCCTATCGAGCTCAAAAAGAAGTTTGGCTACCACAACCCGATCTAGATCGTATAATTAGCGAACAGCGAAAACAGTTTCCAGATTTTAATGAAGAACAAATCATGAATTGGTCTAGGAAGTTATTTGAAATTAAAAAAGAACAAGCAAAAGATTTTGGACGAAGAATAATCGGTAAATTTACCCAAGGTGGAAGATACGACAATGCAAAATATTCTTCGCGGTTGATGATAGACATCGCTGAATACGATTTTATTGTAACGGATTTAACGAAACAGGGAAAACTTGTAAATCGTAAAGACGCTTTCCTATCCGATGGAAGACGATTAGGTACAATTGTTACCTATTGTGATGGACATATTAAACAATATACGCATTTGAGAAGTTCTATGCTAGCTTATGCTTCTATCAATTTTTTTTCGATGATAAATAGATTTCCTAATACCGCAGTTAGAGTAGCCACTGATTCTATGTATATCCACGAGAAATACAAATCAGATGTAGCTAAATTCACAGATCCGGAGGCAAATTGGGGATGTTGGAGATTTAAAAAGGAAACGCTACATGAGTATTGTGAATCGGCAGATGTTACCATGGATGAAAAGTACTTAAAGTGTTATGAGATTCAATCCGAATTTTCTAATGCACCACCGGTATCTGATCCAATATGTAGATACAAGACAGTTTATTTAAACGGTTGTGGTGGGTCAGGAAAGACAACTCGTGCAATTGAATTATATCATAGAAACGCTAGTGTTTCAAAATCAAACATGATTGTCCTAACACCTACTCACAGACTCGCCAGAGAGATGAAACAACGAGGGGTAAATGCCTGTACTTATCATAGTTTCTTTCGATGGAAAGGCGATGAATGGACTCCTGATCGAATGGGTGATAAATTCATTCCTGAAATCATAATCTGGGATGAAATATGCGCGGTTTCGTTGAGAGTATTACAGACATTTTTAGAGTGGTTGTTAAACAAAAACACAAAGGTCGTCATGTGCGGTGATCACGGCCAACCACCACCATTTATCGGTGCATCCCCACATGAATGGCTAAAGGGTTTTGTAGACTATTATGAAGAAATTAATACCGACCATAGATCACTTGATGAACAATTACGCGAGTTGAAAGCGCTAATTAGATTACAGCCGGATAAAATCCAATGTGAAATAGCGCGTGAAATAATTTCAGAAACTACCATGAATGATTTTTGGGAAACGTGGAGACCAAACGATTTGATAATTGCCAGTAGAAAAATAGTCAGAGATACACTCCAGAAGAAGTTATTTGAAACGCATAAAGAAAAATTTGCAACACTTCCAGTACCGTTGTGTTGTAGGCCTTCGGATACACGAAAACATAATATAGAAGTTGATATTCCAAGACCAAAATCCGAAGGATTTCAAAGACAGAATTTAGTGTTAAATGATATTGTGCTGGTTGATATCAGCGTCGTTGAAGATGCATTGCGTGCTAATAATTCCCCGTGGACGCTAGGTTACGCAGCAACAATACATTCTTCACAGGGATTGACTATATCAGATACAATTGTTTGGATGGTGGATAATCACATCGAATGGTCGAATTTAGTCTATCTTGCAGTATCCAGAGTACGAAGAATAAATCAACTTCGAAGAATTGTTTTCGATGATGACACCACAATGGATGATGCTAGCATCGTTGATGTTAAAGTTATTGATAAAAAACTCTCCGGTTACAAACAACAAGACAAAAAAAAAAACAACGAGAATTTGACATTGATGCTGAATTAATAATCACTTTGAAGCAACAACAGAATAATCACTGCGCAAGTTGCAATTGTATAATGCGTTGGCAGTATTTGGATAAAGATCCTCGCCAATTTACCGTAGACAGAAAAAATAACAGTCTCCGTCATGTCAGAAACAATGTGATGTTGACTTGTCTTGAGTGCAACAGACGCAACGGCGCTAGTTAAGACCCCTCGGTGGTAATTGAGTATCGTCAGGAATCACTTGTAATTGTTCACGTGTAAACCCCCGCTGAGGGGCAGTTGAATCCAATTTATAGATTGGAGGTCTACCAGTTGATCGTGTTATAGTAGATATGCTATGCGTAGTGACACTCCAAATAGGATCAGTAGCTCTTTTTTACCACCTTCAAGCTCTCCTGGTTCGTATAAATACCTAACAGTGACATTACTACCAAGAATTGGTTGGGAAACGCTATAATCTTTTTGTGAAATTCTTCGAATTTCCATTTTAGGTATAGATTTCTTTTTAATCGCGTTGATAGGTTTCATGTTGATTGTTCTAGTAATCTCATTATTTAGTGCGGTAATCACAGCTGGTAACCTTTTGACCCATTCACGGGATTGCTTTTCTTGGATAAATTCTTTTGCGTATTGATATCCAAATAACCGCTCAGCAATCGTCCGATTAAATCGTTCTACAATTGCCTGATCGCGATGTAGTGCAGTATGCCCCCGTCTGATGGTGACATTGTGATCTTTCATCGCAGATAAAACAGCGCCTTGAAATTCCTTGCCAGGATCGACTTGTAATAGATTTGGCCAGCGTAGTGGGCCTCGTCGATAAATCTTTTCAAATGCAGAAGCAACTTCAGGTGATGATTTTGTTTCTAGCGGTTCTGTTTGTTTGCATCGACTTGCAACGTCAACTACGGTCAGCGCGTATTTGTAACCGTTGTCATGTGGTAAAAACAATAAATCAGCTTGATGAACTTCATTGGGTCCGGTAACATCAAAATGCGAGAAATTGATTTGTTTAGGACGCGGTAGATAAATTTGCCATATAGCCTGTTTGGAAAACCAATTAGCCGCAGTAGCCTTTTCCACTTTTGCGGCGTTAGCGAGTTTATTGATTGCAGCGTTACCCCTCCAGCACCCCTTCGGAGAATAATAAATAGATTCCATATTATTAATTACCGGCACCTAACATCAATTTGCCTTTCATAGCCGATTTAACCAACAACGAAGCCAATTTTTCTTTCAAAGATTTATCAGGAACAGCATTTAACGCATGAATTAATTTCACATCCGCGAGATGCCTGTTTTGCAGATTGCTGCTTTTATATGCAACATCATGAGCATGACACGCCTTATCAAAAGCGTTTATCGGATACTCGCCGGGTCGGGGTTGATTTTGATCATCAAGTCTGATATCTAATCGTGTTCCGGGGCCACAGTAGCTATATCCTGGAAGGTGCTTTTCTCCGGGGTACTTTGCCCATGGGGTTCCAGGGAGCTTTGCCAATTTGGCTGCGATATCACCTCCTCGTTTTTTTTAAAAACATCTCCGGATTTCATAGAAACAAATCTAAATTTTTTTGTACCACATGTTGCACATCTACGAGTAAGTGCTGATCTGTTATTTTTAGTTGTAATCGTCGTCACATCATTTGTGCTAGTACGCGTTTTACACTTCACACAATATAGATCCATAATTTATGTATTATGAATATAATTGATTTTCAGCGACTAAAACAAAAGAACCAGTTAAGCATCATGCAGCGCTACCAAACTCTATCCGCGCAATTATAATCGGGCCATCTGGATCTGGCAAGACGAAATTGCTGCTCAATTTAATAGTGAGATGGATGAAGTGGGATAAGTTGTATTTAGTTGCTCCTAGCGTAGCATCAACGATGCTATGAAGTGTTAAAGGATTTTAACGAGAATGCATCAGAAATTAAGGGTGAGAACACCATTGATTTTATAACTGATATTGACGAGGCACCATCCGTGGATGACCTTGATGGTAGCATTAACAATTTAGTCGTATACGACGATGTGGTGTTAGACAATCAAAAAAACCCAGCTAGAATATTTTCCCGAGGCAGGCATAAAAACACCGACGTGATATATGTCACTCAACGCTACACTCAGATTCCAAAAGTGATCATAGATAACTGTAATATTCTTGCTGTGTTTAACGGCGTTGATACACATAGGTTACGAAATATTTGGCAGACATGGTGTTCCGATATGGACTTCAATCAATTAAAAAATTTCTTTAGTAACGCTCAGTCGACCCTGCACGGATTTATAACAATAAATTTACATGATCCTCGGACACGATATCGTATCGGACTCGATCAAATATTTGGTTGAAATCATTTATTTTTTTTTTGTTAACTTGCAGCAGCAGAGAGTGTGTGATGACCACATCGTTGCGACCAAAATTGATTAAAAAATCGTAAAGTCTTCGTTTGCTAAATGGAGACTTATTTTTTTTGGGTAAAAATATGAGATTTCGTAGGAAGGCTCTATTTTGGCTTTGAGGATTCAATCAAATTTTTGTCTGAAAAGGGTGGTCTGTTCACACTCTCTGCTGCTTAAACGGTTAAGGTCTTGATTTGTATCGTGTAAGAATTGAAACCTTTCTGCCACTGACGGCACCTGTCACCTATCTCCCAAATACCATAACCGAATCTGCCATATGTCCATGTTTTCATCCAGCCCACCCTAAGAAAGGACTGAACCATGTATAAGACGAACTATGAATCGCATAGAGAATCGACCCTGTGATACGAGTACCAGTAACGATGCGATAGATCATACGTATCGCCTTACATAACACTACTGAACCATACCGAAGCAACGAATGTCTTGCCCATGTATTAGTGAATTCCATTAATAATATCATATATTGAATATTCATGCCGAGACAAACTAACAATTAAAGAGGTGTATAGGATAAATACATTATCATGTATATGATAAAATGAGTTTTTGCTTAAATTTGTATTTTAAAAAACAGATATGCAATGATCAACAATATAATATACAAAAACTTTCCAAAACAGATATATTTTTTTTATCATCATTACAAATAGGAAATGTTTATAAACTGAAATTACTGTACAAACTATTGCTTTTTCTTCCTCTATTTCAAAATTTTGTTAAGACCTAAATTCGAAAAGGTTATTAACTGTTGGGGACCTTGCGTATATAAAAAATGTTTCAGAAATCTCTGAATCGATCGAACGTTTTTCATATCTTTGGTTGTTAGGTCGCACTTCAATGCTATGTCATGTTGTTAAATCGAAGTTTATTGATATCTCAAGTTGTTCAGTCAATATAAATCAGTTTAATGATAAATACTACATCAGTAAAAGTGATAAATTTTAAATGTGTTAGGCTTAACACATATTGCAATTTTCGTAGTGTTAATATGAACTGACTTTGGTGTTATAAGGCATCACTGATTTGCACAGTTTTTCAATTCGTTTTGTCTAAATATATATTTTCTTAATTATTTTCATATTTGTACAACTAGTTTGTATCTGTTTATCTAAAAGTATAATTCATTGCTATTGTCTCTTTTATAAGTTTAAGAGTTATAAAGAAGAAGAAAAACTTTTTCAATGCAATTTGTCACAGAATTAGGCGAAAATTTAATTTTTTTCTTGAATTACAAACTAATCTCACCATTTTTTTTGTTTCGTCGTACATGCGTTACCTGGGGTGAATAAGTGGTTTTCTCCAAGGTAAGCGGCGTGTAACGATTTGCATGTGCCTGACTTCGAATCACATGAAGTCCGGAACATTAGAATCACGGGGTGCACGGTAATTTTTCCGTGAATTGTGCTCACCTATTTGAGGATATATAAGGCAGAATATTTCTGATAATAATTACGAGTCCAAAAGTATCTTATCACAGGAAAGATAGCTCGTCATTCTATCTACAGCCAAAGGGGTGTGTGTTAAACTTATATTTCGTTTTATTGTGAATTTTTATTCAGTTTATCATTTCATGTAATGATGCCTTTATTACGATGCAGTTTTAAACGTGGAATATTTGGAATTACTAGTCACTATTAGACTTTAAATGCAATAGCGTAATCTAAGTTGTAGATTGTTTTAGAAAAAAACTATTATTAGTTTGGTCTCTTGATTGTAGCTGAACGTCTCTGAATGTCTCTGAATTGTAGCTGAATGTGATTAATTGTGCCATTTGATTGTGAGATCAAATTGAGGTATCTGTCTGTCGGATTGTCTGTCCGTCTACATCTGTCATGTTTAATGATGAATACTACAACAGTAAAAGTGATAAATTTTAAATGTGTTACGCTTAACACGCATTGCAATTTTCGTAGTGTTATTATGAACTGACTTTGGTGTCATAAGGCATCACTGATTTGCAAAGTTTTTCAAATTTTTGTCTATATACATTTTCTCAATTATTTTCATATTTGTACAATTAGTCTGTATCTGTTTATCTAAAAGTATTTTTGATTGATATTATCTCTTTAATAAGTTTAAGAGTTATAAAGAAGAAGAAAAACTTTTTCAATGGAATTAACGGCATATGGCTCTTTAAACTATGATTTGTTACATTCCTTGTTCATGGCAATCATGGTGTTCAGTTTACTTGCGGATTGTTCTATGTTAAGGGGTCACTGCCATGTCCAATTGTTGACACTTCTCATTTTATGACGATATTATATAAATTCAATACTCAAGTGTGGGCAATAGGATTACTGTCTCGTCGCTTATTCACTCTTTCTTCTTTATCCGGGATGACATAAGGATGAAATATCTCTTTCGGTTCTAAAGTTTGATGTTATCCTTGTAACAAATAGATAATTTTGCTATTTGTGTATGAATCGCCGTGTAATCATACCTTCTAACGAATATAAGAATTGCATTTACTACAATATCTATATTAAAGCATTTATCAAACATGGCTGCAAACTGAATTTGTTTTAGTCATATTTTGATATATAAAAACATAATATACAAGTCGTCAATATTTCGTCTCCGTCTTGAATGTAGCTCTCATAAAAACACATCCTGAAGAGATTCAGACTTGTAAAATGACCATGGACATTGCTCTAATTGCCCCGTTCTGTCTTCACTAATTAGGCAAATTTTAGCAGAACAAAATAATGAATTTAACACTGATACAAATAATAAAATCTTCACTATTCTACAAAATTATATTATTCATGCAAATAAATTTTCCCTACCCAACATGACTGTGTATGACATACCTAGAACCAGTTGTTTTGTGATTTGTGTTCTATATAAAGTTTATCATTTGTTCTCGGCTCCGCCATAACATCATGCTATTGCCGTCTCTTTTATTGAACGCTATTTGCTGTACTTTTCTACCATGTGCACAATAGACATGCGACATATTTACTTGGTACGCGTCGCGTATCATTTCACTTACACATATATTTGGATATTAGATGATTTTCTTACCTTACTTAAAAATTTAATGTATCGCACCAACCGCATGTTTACAAAACCTGAATGTATTAAAATTTGATCGACTTTCTGAGAACAGCATTACATTTTGTTTAGACTAAATAAGAGACTCACCATTTCATGTATGTTCCCGGTTGCATATCCTTTTCACGAGATATACTTCAGTGTTGTGCGATACCATATGAAGCGGTTGCTTGAGTGTGACCACTCCATAATACTCCATCCTGAATAATTTAAGTGCCTCGTTCTAAAGTCAGTCCTCGCTCGAATTGTTAACTAGTTCCTGTTTGACACAAATGGGGTTCACGATAAACACCAGTTTCTGTATGGAATATATCTATAGTCTCTACAGAGTAATAAAACAAGACGGATTTTTGGCAGGAGTAAGAAGTTTACAAAATTGAGTTTTCTTGAACCAACTAAAGATAAAGTTTGAAAAATGTAAAACTGAAGTGCACAAAAGTTTTGGAAGATAAATAAGTATAACAAGATTAAATATTAAACGTTTCTTATTAAAATTCAGTAAAAGGTATTTAACAATAGCAAAGGTTCCAAAATAAATCGTTATAAATGTATACAATTTGTTGACTAAATCGTATTTCCATAAGTGTTTAAGGAGGGGTGGCAGGATACATTATCATCGTTCCAGGTCAATTCACTTTTGTTACAAAAGAAGGAATGGAATTCGACACACTCGACTATAGGCGGGTGTGTCCGAGAGGCGATGCTACAACTTCATTTCTACGAACTATTCTGTACATGGGATGCCACTCTCCAATAATGACTTTTATATTCTTAAGTTTCATAATGGAGTGTCGCTGAAATTTGAATCTTCCATTCGGAACTGTGAGTATGCAGTAAAAGTACAGAAAACGTTTCCTAATATTGTATGACGACAAAGTCATGCTTTTTATGTAATATCTTCGGTATTAACGGAATGTCGAAAGTAACATTTTTCAAAGCTTTTAGTATAGAAAATATCTGATATTTAGAGGGTTCATTGTACTTTAGAGTTTCAGTATGTCTATAATCTATGCTGAGACAGTTGAGGCTTTAAACTGTTAATTTAAAACAAATTAAGAAAATGACAGAATATAACATAATTGAAAAGTGTCCCCAAAGTCCTTGGAATGCTCCTGTAGTAATGTTAAACAAATCAGATGGATATGTTAGATTATATTCTAATTTAAGACGCTTGAATGATTTGACAGTAAAGAATTTTTAACCATTAGCTCCCATTGATAATAGTCTTGATGCAGTTTTGGGTTCAAACTGGTGGTTTTGCATTGACATGAAATCAGGTTATTGGCATTGTGAAATTATGGAATAAGCCAAATCAAACACTGCTTTTTAGTTACCTGGTGGTGAACACTTGATGTGGAAAAGATTGGCATTTGGTCTTTCTAACATAACCGCCACATTCCCCAGAAATTGTGAACATTTCATCAAAGGTGTTGATATACACACCTAAACCAATAAGAAACTGCACTGTATCAGTCTAATTTCTTTGAAGTCTTGCAATTTCTAATTGACGCCTACTGCATGTTCATATGCTTGCTTTTGTTTGAAAGTTGAGTACTATTTTTTACAAGAGAGTACTTGAGTGAGTTGAATAGAGTACATGTCTAATAATCAAGAAGTCATGTTTTGAAAGTCTGGAAACATCCATTCGCTTAATTTCAATTAGAAAGTTTGAAACAATAAAGGCTATAATCCGATTAATTGCAAACGGAATGGCTGAAAAGATAAATGAGACATTTCACCTGATTTAAAAAGAACACTGACAGGATAAAAGCGATAATCCACTTAAGTTGAAATAATAAAGGCTGTAAGGGTAAAAGCGATAATTCGCTTGATTTCAAATAGAAAAGTTGAAAGGTTAAAGACGATGATTGCATACACAAAACTACATTACGTTGGCATATATTTAAATCCAATGATATTGATAATCGTGTCGGACGGAATAGGAGTATAAATTTCTGATTACGGAGACACATTAACATATTATTAAGTCTCACTTGGTCTCATTATTCTATATAAAAAAGACTCCCTCGAGTGAGATAATATCCTATATACGCTCGTTGGTTGCCATAATTGTACAACTATAATTATTATGGCGAATTTTTACGTGTTCATTTCTTTTCTGGTCTGTGTTGTTTTTTGTGTGCTCCTACTGCTGCAGAAAACTACTACTTATAATAATATTAACAATACTAATAATTTGATTATGTAATTATTATATGAATTCTTTGTGGCACGCTTTAGTGGAGAGTCATGACGTCAAAATGGTGTCAACATATTAAAGACTACACATTTATCGTGGCTTTAAATTCGGCAAACCTTTACGTTTGACCAATCTAAAAATACGTTAGTCAGATGCAGGATAGTAACAATTATGGAGGTCCACAATGGTCCGTTGATCCACCACCGTTACAATTCGTAAGTAATACGGAATTGAAAAAATTGTTTCCGAAGTTCAATAAATTCTGTCCGCTACCTTGGTAGGATGTATGTTCGAACTAGGTACAGATAGTTTTGTATATGAGATCTGTATTATTTTAATATTGGCTTTACTGTCAGATATTTAATTTTACCTCGTCAATAGGCCCGTAAAATGATTTACAATGAAAAAGACTATTTCTCAAAATCAGTAACAGAACGTTGTTTAATTTTGTAAACTGGTCTAAAATATATATTAAATTGGTTTCAATACCGTGACGTCACATTGGCGTCAACGATTTCGACAGAATATAGTGAGTTATTTTTACCAATCTGATTGGTCTATCGGATTCAGTTGCTTCAATGCCAGTCCACTGCTCAGATCACATATAGATGATACGGAATCGAGTCAGCTATAAAGAAAACCCCTTGTCCACCACAACCAGAAAAGCTACAATGAGTTGGATCAACAGAAAAACAAAATCCATGCATTCAAGACCAACTGGAATAGTTGTTTCAATGCTCACTAATTCACAAGATTACTCTAAATTTCAATCTTTAGTAAACCAAAAACAGTATTTTCTAAAAAAAAGACTAATGTCGAGCGTCTGACTAAGCATAACAATTATATATGCGCTCTTAATTACTCATATATGCTCACTTAGAAAAAAAAAACTTTTTATAATTAGCCTTACTAAAATACCAAATGAATGTTACACTTCACTTGTTTACAAAACAAGGACGAAGGATCCTATTAAAAGATCCCATTCAAAATAGCAATCACATGTGCTCGTTATCCCTATATTTATATAGACCTTATCATTATAGGTTTTTAGATACTTGTCTGTATTTAATTTTAGATAGCACATTCGGGTATTTAGTGATTGATTTTATTTCTTTAAGTTAAATAATGTTCTCTTTGTCGACAGTCTTTCCATCTTTATACAATAATGGTTGACTGACAAAAAAAGTGTTTTTACTCCTTGGACCAGCGAAGCAGGCAAGACATATAATTTGTTATTATTATTGCACGCGACTTTAAAGTGTTATTAGATATATACGTGAAAGAGGAAACATTCATTGATTAAGATTAATTTCGGAGATTGGAAACACTAAGAACTGCTTCATTCAATTATGCTTGTCAAGTTAACAATCCTTTCCGTAAAAATTACAAGAAAAATATTATAAACTGTTTTTCACTACATTTGTTTGGCTCATTAAGCGGAGAGGCTGATCAGTTCACTGGACTGTTTGGACTCGGTTAACAATTATTACTTTGACGTCAGTAAGTATGAGTATAGTCCAAGTCTATTTTTAGAGCAAGTTTTCCTCTCTCAATATGGTCGTGATACAAGAGTTGTATTAAGGCGTTCTTTGCATTGATTTAAACTGAATTGTTTATTTTCTTAATGATAATTTTGGTGTAATTATCTGTTTTTGCGACAGTGCATATTCATTAATGAGGCTTGTTACAGCTCCAAATTGAAAACTATGACCCTGTTGCACGTTGGAATTGTTGCAGTCCAGCCTTTCAAAAAATGCCTGATAACGTATGAAAAGAACTTCACTGTGAGTTCATCTATATAGATACTTTATACTGACATATAATGCATTACGACTGGACACAAAGAAACGTTCATGCATATATAAATGAGAATAGGCACTATTTAGGAACGTAGTTGTCATCAGAGTCCATATACAAGAACTTTCAAAGCTTGTGTCAACATCACTGATAAGGGTCTCACACTGAATGTGTCTTCACTACATTATACATATCATGACGCATCATAATCAAGGACGCTACTTATATAAAGGCCTAGAGTATTATAAATCCTATGTCACTGACATCCTAGGTCACTGACACTTTCAAGCGTGCCTCCCATTAAAATCGTTTTTCTCTAGAAGCTGTTGTCCATATCATGTCAGTTTTAATCATGCTCTTTAAGAAATAAACTGCTGACGATCAATATATATGACAGCGATATAACAGAAAATTGGTGTTTAGTCGCCCAATTCAATTCCTTTAACCCAAATATGCGCCTGTGTTCGTTAAATACTTGACTTGCGATGGCATTTTTTTCCCAGTCAAAAATGTGTTTTATTTTAAAACCTTTGTAAAACCAGAAAGTATGTTGATTTAATTTGTACAAACCGAAGTCAACAAAAGAAACATCATTTGTATTTAAAATACAAGAACACACAGTTTTGTTAATCGTTGGCAAAAATTTAAGTAAAACCCAGTAATTCATATTCTGCCTAGACATGTAAAACTATTATATAAAATCACATTGCATCGAACGCCGACTTTTGCATTCTCAATAATTGTTTTAATTCGTCACACACGAGTTGCCTTGTCCTTTATATTGCGATGCTATATATCTGACATGGCTTTATTGTTTCTGTCATGGATTTGCAGGCAACACAGAAGAGCAAGCTGTTGAAAAATATATTTATATCAAGCAAATAATAGTCTGTGATTTCAACAGCGCTTTCATTTTTAATTAGTTCCCTTAAAAGAATCCGTCATCGACATGACGCATATCCTTTAATGTGAATCCAATTTAAGTTGTGAATTTTGGTTGTTGTTGCCTTTATTAGTTGTATTTTATTAATGGATGCGAATCTGACAAGATGGCATTTATTTATGTGTACGCCTAGTTTTCATCTCCGAGGTAGGAATCAAGTAGAAAATAAACCAATACTTAAAGTAACACCCTACCCATTCCCCCACCCCAAAACGAGAATTGACAACAAATCTTTAATACATTTAGATGGTGTTTACATTTAAAAGATGTTCTATCGCAGGCAATCGGCATGACAAACTGTTGTTGTACAAGGAGTGCGAATATACGCTGGGTAAGAGGCATGTTCCCATGCGAAGCAGAATTTGTACTTGCTTTATTCGTTGATTATTCGTGTAAAAAGCATGATGTTTCCGGATCGCGACACTAAGTATAACACTTCTTGCTGATTTGTCGGATAATAAAAGCTGAATAAGAAACCCTACGCATCAACTAGATTTCTGTCCACGACGAGGTATACAAATAGTTACTATATTATGAAGAGAGTTTTCTAAGGCACGAGTATATGTCCCTCACAGCCACCTCAAACCGCCAGGGTCTGCATTTCACTCTATTTTATGACGTAACATGATCAAGGACGAGAGTAATACTAAAAGACGGAGTATATCGCGCGTTCTCGGACACGTAATCTTACAATGCTGATGTTCATTAATTATTCTTTCTCACCAGTAGCAAATTATACGTAAAAATACCAATACAAATAGGAACTAGTGTTAGAAAGGCATCACACAATCAATTCATCAAAACATTTCTGGTAAATTTCTAAATCGAAACTCCTATTTCTTGAGACTGTTTGTAAACTTTGAAAAACAAATGCATACATTATGAGGAACCCGATGAGGAACCCGATGAGGAACCCGATGCCGGTATTTATGTTGTAAAATATTTTAAAATCACCACATACCACTCATCTTTACATTTTCAATTAACATAATTACATATTTCAGATGTAAGGTTAAAGTGAGTTTTACACAGGCCGATA
Source organism: Unio pictorum (assembly GCA_030141615.1). Lineage (NCBI taxonomy): Eukaryota > Metazoa > Mollusca > Bivalvia > Unionida > Unionidae > Unio > Unio pictorum. The sequence goes on from JARLTB010000113.1 coordinate 9,932,543, forward strand.
AATCAGGTCCACACGTGTAATGATTCTGACTTAAGGTGTAGGGACTGATCGCCTAATCATTAAAGTGTGTAAATTAGGCACTCTCGTATGAACGCATCAGCGTACGTTTAATTCATTTACCTGTCTTTCTCTTGACTATTGATTTATGTTTGTTGAAGTGTTATATTTGACGATATGCAAATAATATGTTATGATTAAATCATCTGTTCCACGACTTATAAATCTATGTGCAATAGCACAACCTTTTGCTCTGTGATCATTTTGAATTTCGCTCAAGATATGGCTATTACCAAACGCCAGTAGCCTAAACAGTACGCATGTGTGTTCCGGAAAGATTTTCATGCAGCAAAATTTCTCGACTGACGCCATTGCCATAAATCATCTATACTAATCAGCACATATCTGATGTCTGATATATCGGATTAAGTTCTATCGTTATATTCGCTTTATGCAGATTTGTATTGTTTGTCTCATTTATCTCCACGTAACCCATCAACATTGTTGAAAGGCTCTTTACGTTAATTTAGAGCAAACAACAAACATGAAAAGGATGATGACAGTGATAACAATCATCACTAGCATCTTCGTCTGTTACTAATTAATTAGATGTGTATTTTTATGAAATGGTCATCGATAATCCGTTTCTTATATACCTCAATTCTCTTAATAAATACAATCACTTGTATTTAGTTCTCTTTGTTATTCATCTTTCGTGAATGACACTTATTCGTGTTTGAATTTGTAGTACTGACAAAATAATATCCTTTCTGACTTTAATTTTTTGTGCTTGATTTACAAATAATTCCTAAATACGTTTACGATGGTGTTTACATTTGTTGGCCAAGTAAGCTAATCAGAACGTTACTCCATGCTTCTTCCTTAACTAAATATCGTGACTGCTATATATTATGTGCTAAAAAATGGTGCTAAACATAACAGCAAATATATGTAATCCTTGTCTTTGAACTTATGATGTATGTAATTAAATGATATCCGATGGTGTATTTGCTTTCAGTGTCTTCAGTGCTGTAGGATCATTATACCACCATCCTCCTCAGATTTGCTTAGAAAATATTTTCGTTTTCTAATGTTCTATTCGATATTGCAGTATTAACTGTGATTTAGTGTCATTCTCGAGTTTGGGTTGGATATGCTAATCCCGCTTTGAAGTACGTTTATGCCAAAGTTTTGCGTTGCTTTCTTAAGATATAATAGTAAAGTGTCTTGCCAAGGGGCACTACAGACACGAGATGCACTCACAGAACAATAATAGATACAAGCTTTAATTGTATATACGTGCGATGATAGTTACATCGTTAAACAGTTATACTGATATGGGTGACTGAAAATGTTATGATAGCAATAGTGGAACACCCGATTGGGATCGATACTGTGTCCAAGCAGAGTTAAATCCCTTAGATAACTAAACTGCATTGATAATTTACAAAGCAATCGTTTCATAACGTTGCAATCAGTTCTAATGCACTAAAAGGATTACTGTTTGTGCAAAGATATATTCAAGAACGCATAAAAATCCCCCCCACAAGAAACTTAATGCGCCGCTATCACAATTCAGTGAGAGAGAAAGAGTCGGAAATAAAATCACTCTACTCAACAGTCTTAATTCCAGTATAAGCATCATGTTTAATTTCTTATCCTGTCGAGCAGTCTGATAATTTTTCTGACCCAAAATTGTCAGGCACATGCAAAACCAACTAGCTACTATCCTCTTGTATAACATACATACATACATACATACATACATACATACATACATACATACATACATACATACATACATACATACATACATACATACATACATACATACATACATACATACATACATACATGTATGCATGCATGCATGCATACATACATACATACATACATACATACATACATACATACATACATACATACATACATACATACCAGTTGACCTCAGTATTGGTGTCAGAAAAACATATCACAATTGTAAAATGGAGAGTTATGTTATCAGATAGCTGAATCTGAGAGTGTATATTAAAAAAACACGCTTTTAGTAGTAGTAGTAGTAGTAGTAGTAGTAATAGTAGTTGTTGTAGTAGTAGTAGTAGCAATGGCATTGATGTAGTGCCAAGCAAAATTAAAGTTCAAACAGAGCAATGTTAAAGCGCACTGTGCAAAAGTTGAAGAAGGCAAATTCTCCCAAATACTTACAACATTAACTGCAAGAAGAAACATATAAAACATAAAGATAATACAATTCTGTAAAATGTGTATAATGTAAAATATAATGGTAATACACGTAAACGAATTACAATAATATTGTATACACTACATTCGCTTCATAATATCAAGATTGCTTCATTGGTACATAATTAAACAGTTTCATCAGGCACCCTAGTGGCCTCATCTTCGAGTGGCCTAGTGGTCGAGTGTTCGAGTGGTCGAGTGGTCAAAAGCGCTCACCGTTACGGATCACTGACATCTCACCTCTGTGTGGGTTCGAGTTTCTGACTCGAGTAATGTGGGTATGTGTGAAAGATTACCAGGAGCTTCTCAAGGGTCGGTGGTTTTTTCTGGGAGTTTTCCCGGATTCTTCCTCCACCATATATATTGGCCGCCATGTATAGCCTATCTTGTACCGAAAATGGCGTTAAACCATTCAACAAAAAAATTCAGGCAGTCCACTTCAAAGCTGCATGGAAATCGACACACTCAACATGAAGGTACTCCACACGGATATTCTAAGCAGAATATCTGAAAAAGCAAGGATTACAGGTGAGGTTTGCCACTAACTAAAGGTACTATTCATCTATCTTGTTGATGTCACGCTAACTATATTCATCCATCCATCCACGCGACTGGCACATTAGCACCTCATCTTTCCAGTATGTTTTATGAGAAAGATGCCAATAAGTTTACGTTCTATATGTTCATAAAAATCGAACTCTCGTTTGGTTCGGCTACCGACGTGTGTCCTTGCCACTAAGGTCTCACTGGACAGATATTTTGCCAAATGTTCATATGACAATGACCTATTGCAGAAAAATGATAATAATATTACATTAAAGATAAAAAATAAAAGCTAACTAAAGGTTTTTAGAAATGATGCTTGTAAGGTTCTGACCTAGGTTAATTCCTTATGCAACTAGTAGCTTTTATACTGAACCAACACTGCCACCAGTGCTACTTTCAATATTTTCCTGTGACAAGACAGCAAAAAGAATTAGTATGTGAATTACGCATGAATACAGTTAAATAGTATTATAAGAAATTATCATACTATTCATCAACCCTCAACCATCTCGATTTTTAGATATTTACCTCTATAGCAGACACATGATTTACACGTAAGCCAAGTCGGCTGCTTATTTGCAGCCCAAGTTACTCATTTGATTTCCAATGCTAGTCCAACTGTGACAGGCAGTCACCAACAAGTCAACCCATTTCCAATCCTAACTCAAAGTAATTCTAAACAACATTACAGATTTAGCTTATGTGTGAATTTAAAAATGCTAGGATTGTGATAATTAGGCTTATGCCTTCTACCTTAAAAAATAGGGAGGTGTCATAATTTGAAACTATCCAGTGAGACCTAAGTAACCTGCCTGTGTTGCTAGTGATGTAAAACACCAAGCAAATTGCTGCATTGGAGATAGGTTAATGATTAATCAAGGGGAATAACCCACGAAAAACAAATCGTTGCCTAACTGAGTATCTTCCAATGTATCACCAAACTACTCGTACGTAATTCGAATAAAACTTGTAAATTCTTAAAGGTGAGACGGTCATTGTTGTGGATTGTGCTTGTTACCAATTCATAAACAGTTACAATCTTTGCACTGAATATTTAAGAAAATTAGATTCACATTAAAATATAAAAATTGATGATTTACTGGGGCGAGTGAGTTGCAAGAGTTACTCGTCGCTGGTCGCAATAGTCAGCCTAGTACACGGGCCCCGAGCGGCCAAGTGGTCTAAAGCACTCACCGTTACGGATCATTGCCATCTCACCTCTGTGTTGGTTCGAATCTCGAGCTCGGCCAGTGTTAGCCAATGTGGATATGTAAGAAAGCTTGCGGGTAGCTTCTCAGGGTCGATGGTTCTTTCCGGGGTTTTCCCGGGTTCTTTCTCCGCCATTTATACTAGCCGAAATATAGAGGTTATCTTGTGCATAAAAATGGCGTTAAACCCTATAACAATAAAAACAACATCAGCCTAGTAAACTCGCAACACGTATCCACTACACTGCTTACGGTTTACTAACATACCGCAATTACATAATGCAAGCTTGATTCTAAAATGTGTAAAATCCATGAAAATAATATGTTATAAAATACATGGCTTCTCCGACCATAATAAAAGATTAAAAGGGAAATGTAAGATACATAGTTTATTGAAACGTTTCACTGTAATCACAAATCTCAAAGAAATCAAGAGCTATGTGTACATATGCAATTTGTCGAGTAACATTACTTGTTTTATATGTTGCACGCATAGCCCGCAAATTTCTCAGTGATATTCGTGCGTACTAAGAAACCTTTCCATAATCCAAGTATTGTAAGTTTTCTTCTCAATCTATTATCAGTATCGCAAATCTTTATGATTTAGATGTGGGAGATATTAAATCATTTATATTCAGTCTAAAGTTTACATTCTGCATTATCTTGACCAGGAACGAGCACATAATAACGTTTCATTCGGCCTCTCAATTTTTAACCCGGTCAGGACTAGTGGATGAGTGCCATTCCTGAGCACTATTACTTTATTACCATCCATGTGTTTTAACACTTGTAATTCCATGTTCACACTTTGGTCATTAAAGGATGTGTAATGGCCACATGCCTCCAAATGAACACAACACATTGTAGTTGTTTATAACTACACTTTGAATTTATTTTTAACTATTAATGAAACTTATATTACATTGTGGTAATTGGGGTAACTATTTAATAAACTAACATTAGAACAAAAGCACAATTTATCTTTTTCTTGTCTTGATACTTAATGTTATCTACAACTGTTAACTGACCTATCACAAGCATGTAAAATCTGCCTTCAAACAACGCTTATATAAAGGTGAGCACATGAACAAATGTCCCGACACAACTCTTATTGTTTTCAAACATTAGAGATCACTGCTTCTACAGGTAAGCAACCCGCACTTTTACATGTACATGTTTAATGGGGCCATTTCAGAAGTATATGTGTAAGTTCTTGACAACTTAATAACTACAAGTAAATAATTATTTTTTACCTATTAGTACTTACCTTAATGTAATCAACCAATGCACTACTAACATTATAATTAGTTCAAATGTATATATCCTATTGTGCTTGTTTGAAGGCATACATGGGAAATACATTGATATAATATAATGTACTCAGAGTGGACATTAGCCTTAGATTTGACACCTGTATTACAGGTAGATTTCTGACTTTATCGGCTGAACGCACGAAGGACATAAATGGTATTAGCAGACTCAATTGGTTGTAATAATTTAATTTGAAAGGAAGCGATATATGTACAAATTTATTTTAAACATATGCCACCGTTTGAGAGTGCATATATATATATATATATATATATATATATATATATATATATATATATATATATATATATATTAGAGATAAGTAGTCACTGAACATAAACAGTTCTACAAACCAACATGATATGGCAGCAATGTCAATATCAACGCCAACACCAAAGACCACGGTAATAAGTCCGATTAAAATTTCTCCAGGTAAGCAAAATTCATTTTTATATCGGAATATTATTCGTCATTCCAGCGTTTAAAGAGAGATAATACATTTAAAGTGCTTCAGGAATAGTGAGGATTTCAACTTCTTGAATTTATACTTAATTGGAGCGGAATACAAAACACAGAAGTCAATTTACATAACAAATAACATGCCTCTTCATTAGCGTATATCTGTGTAAGATTGAATGATAATTTATTATTATGTAAAGTGTACAAACCTCCCAATATGATACTACTCTGTAAATGATTCAATAAATCTATAATTATTTACAGTATACAGAACGTCCAAATATAATACTACTGTGTAAATAATTGAATGAATCTCTAATTATTTTTAGTGTACAAACCTCCCAATATAATACTACTGTGTAAATAATTGAACGAATCTATAATTATTTTTAGTGTACAAAACGTCCAAATATAATACTACTGTGTAAATAATTGAATGAATCTATAATTATTTTTAGTGTACAAACCTCCCAATATAATACTACTGTGTAAATAATTGAATGAATCTATAATTATTTTTAGTGTACAAAACGTCCAAATATAATACTACTGTGTAAATAATTGAATGAATCTATAATTATTTTTAGTGTACAAACCTCCCAATATAATACTACTGTGTAAATAATTGAACGAATCTATAATTATTTTTAGTGTACAAAACGTCCAAATATAATACTACTGTGTAAATAATTGAATGAATCTATAATTATTTTTAGTGTACAAAACGTCCAAATATAATACTACTGTGTAAATAATTGAATGAATCTATAATTATTTACAGTATACAGAACGTCCAAATATAATACTACTGTGTAAATAATTGAATGAATCTCTAATTATTTTTAGTGTACAAACCTCCCAATATAATACTACTGTGTAAATAATTGAATGAATCTATAATTATTTTTAGTGTACAAAACGTCCAAATATAATACTACTGTGTAAATAATTGAATGAATCTATAATTATTTTTAGTGTACAAACCTCCCAATATAATACTACTGTGTAAATAATTGAACGAATCTATAATTATTTTTAGTGTACAAAACGTCCAAATATAATACTACTGTGTAAATAATTGAATGAATCTATAATTATTTTTAGTGTACAAAACGTCCAAATATAATACTACTGTGTAAATAATTGAATGAATCTATAATTATTTACAGTATACAGAACGTCCAAATATAATACTACTGTGTAAATAATTGAATGAATCTCTAATTATTTTTAGTGTACAAACCTCCCAATATAATACTACTGTGTAAATAATTGAATGAATCTATAATTATTTTTAGTGTACAAAACGTCCAAATATAATACTACTGTGTAAATAATTGAATGAATCTATAATTATTTTTAGTGTACAAACCTCCCAATATAATACTACTGTGTAAATAATTGAACGAATCTATAATTATTTACAGTATACAGAACGTCCAAATATAATACTACTGTGTAAATAATTGAATGAATCTATAATTATTTACAGTATACAGAACGTCCAAATATAATACTACTGTGTAAATAATTGAATGAATCTCTAATTATTTTTAGTGTACAAACCTCCCAATATAATACTACTGTGTAAATAATTGAATGAATCTATAATTATTTTTAGTGTACAAAACGTCCAAATATAATACTACTGTGTAAATAATTGAATGAATCTATAATTATTTACAGTATACAGAACGTCCAAATATAATACTACTGTGTAAATAATTGAATGAATCTCTAATTATTTTTAGTGTACAAACCTCCCAATATAATACTACTGTGTAAATAATTGAATGAATCTATAATTATTTTTAGTGTACAAAACGTCCAAATATAATACTACTGTGTAAATAATTGAACGAATCTATAATTATTTTTAGTGTACAAAACGTCCAAATATAATACTACTGTGTAAATAATTGAATGAATCTATAATTATTTACAGTATACAGAACGTCCAAATATAATACTACTGTGTAAATAATTGAATGAATCTCTAATTATTTTTAGTGTACAAACCTCCCAATATAATACTACTGTGTAAATAATTGAATGAATCTATAATTATTTTTAGTGTACAAAACGTCCAAATATAATACTACTGTGTAAATAATTGAATGAATCTATAATTATTTACAGTATACAGAACGTCCAAATATAATACTACTGTGTAAATAATTGAATGAATCTCTAATTATTTTTAGTGTACAAACCTCCCAAAATAATACTACTGTGTAAATAATTGAATGAATCTATAATTATTTACAGTATACAGAACGTCCAAATATAATACTACTGGGTAAATAATTGAATGAATCTATAATTATTTTTAGTGTACAAACCTACGAATATGCTAATGCTATGTGAACGATTGATTGAATCTTGTAGTATGTGATAGTGTAAAATTTAGTACAGATTTAGTTACATCGTCTCGATCATTACTTACAGGTAATGTAGAAACCACATCCAAGTCTGCCGGAGAAACAACCGAAAATACTACTGAAAGCAGCTATGTCTAACGCAGTGCTAATCTTGCTTGTGGTTCTAGGTATGTTGTATGATGTGAGCGTATTCAAGTAAATTATACATGACTGAATGTTGGCAGTAATTTCAGATGATCACTATAAAGTTTGTGTAAGAAATTCTCTAACTCGAATAGCAGTTTAAGTGAGAATAAGCAGTATGTATATACCTTATGAGTCATTGTTTAAAGATTCGATTTCGACAATAATAATACTGTTCAAATATTGCTGAAGTTAATAACAGAATGCTAGAAATTAAGTACTAAATTTCACAATACGAAGAATAAAGACCGCATTTTCATCTCGTCCAAATGGGGATCACTTAAAATATCTTGGATGTAAACACACACGTGTGGGCATCCATGATACTACCCAACCGTTTTAGGTAAAGACCAGTTTTTAAAACTGGTCATATAAACTATTTAGAGTAAATATTACAAAAGGAACAAAATAGATATTATTACTGATAGCAAAGACAGTACACGCATTAAAGAGTCCCTGCCTAGTGTGTATACAGTGAGAGAAATTAAAATGACAGGTAAGAGAATACCGATTATAATTACTTTAGGAAGACCAGTCACGATTTAAGTGCCTTTAACAAAACTTAAAATATACGAGAATATAATAGAATCAAATAAAAGCAATATGAATAAATATTTGATTTATTTTGAAGGTTATTCAATTCTGGCGGTTATCGTAATGATATCAGTTTTCTTGAGGAGGAAATGCTATTCGTCATCACAGAATGGTGAGTTGCCTATGTTGTCCTCTCTTTATTACATTTTCGCAGGTTCTCTTAATGGCAGACCTACAAAGTAGGTGTTTCTTTCTCAAAGTTGACAAAACGTCGCCATTAAGAGTTGTCTGAGCATGTTGTATATATGTATAGCAACATGTTAATGACTTCAAAGGATAAATAGTGGACGGAAGGATAAAAAATGTGAAGTGTTTGTGATGGTAGATCGTGTTATCATTGATGGGTGAAGTCATAAAGAAACGTGCAGTTATAGACGACGTATCGACATACATACGGATAGACATACAAAGATATGGACAGAGGGAGAGACTCGTACGTATCGTCTATATACACAACAGCCATAATATACATGCTGGGGAGAAGCTATGTTTGGTTGTTGGCTGTTCATAAAGTTTGTATCTCAAACATAATTTGTGTTTATATTGGGGTATTCAACTCTTACATAAACCGTATTTTTCATTATTATAGACGATTAAATCAGTGTTTACTTGCATTGCAGGAAAACAAAATGGCGATGCCACACATCCTCTGGAATATATACAGTGTGAGTCACAACTCATGATCAAAGCGGAAAATGATATCGCAAACAACAAAGTCGAGTTAAATCTCGACATGCGTTCGTAAAATGGATTCATGATAATTGAAATCTTTGCAGTAGGGATGCATGTCTGCATTATTGCACGAGTCAACATCCCGCTGTTACTATATTCGTGGGAGAATGAAGTCTGGTATGGTTTCATGAGGCGTCGTAGGAGACAAAAGCATGTTCGTAAGGTTCCATTTTCTAGCTCGAGATTTTAGATTGTATCCGTTGAATAAAACAGTAGTGGTTGAAAGTTATATTTTAAATGTTGAGGGTTTAGATTGTGTCATTTATATTATAAGGCGGTAGTTGAAATTTCAATGTCATACAGTGAACATTCCTAATTTGTTTATTTGCTCAATGAATTTATGTTGAAAGTTCCATTTCATTTGTTGAGTATTTGAATTTCATTTGTTGAATTACACAACGCTGGTTGAAAATTTGATGTCCAATGTCGAGTTTTCAGATTGTATCTTCTGGGTTACACGGCGGTTGTTGAAGTGTTAATGTCGAGAGTTTGTATTTAGCATGTTGAATCACATTCTTTGTGCGTAAAGTTAAAGTTCTATTTCGTATGTTGAGTGTTTACACATTGGTGATTGGACATTTTATTGTGCTTGTCAAGATTGTTTATGTTTATATGGTGAAATGATGTGTTAGGTGTTTAAAATAACATGACACAAGGTCAACTTTAACAATTCAAAATAATATCGAGTATTAAGATACACCATTCATGTATTCAATGACGAGGCGCCAGTTTGAAAATTAACATTCACAGGTCGATAATTGCGATAAATTTCTGCGGTAAAAGTCGCTCTCGTGACTGGACCGCGAAATGTTTAAACAAGAAGGAAGCTTCTCGTTACCGTGAAATTCAACAGGTGTAATCTAAATACTCGGCATATGAAATGGAACTTTCATTGCAAACAGTTGCATTCAAGATGTGAATTAGGGATTCTCGACATATGATATTAAAATTTCAACCACCTACTGTGCAATTCAAAATATACACTGTAAAACGTCAATAAATATAACCTTAAAACACAACGGTATAATTCAGCATGTAAAATCTACAATCTCGATCTAGAAAATGGAACTTTAAGGACATTCAATTTGTTCCAACACGTGATATTTGATTTCTCGACACTTGACATCGAAATTTCAACAGCAACTATCTCACCAGCTTTTATCCGTTAAAGTGCCTCATATAGTTTGAGGGATTTAACGGTACTTGAATCACACTGGCTATATCGTGCCGAGGAAACGGGAGTTAAATTACTTGAAAAGGATATACAGTCACTTTTGACCCTGGACAAAATTCAGCCGCTATCATAAATAAAAATTTATATTGAAACTGTTGAGTGAAAATTTAAAGTGAAGCACAACACGCACATGCACACGCAAACTTTTATATATATATATATATATATATATATATATATATATATATATATATATATATATATTTATATATATTTATATATTTATATATAAAAACATTATAACCATAAACATGTCAAGTCAATTATGCTGGCAAGCAGTCCATTGGATACATCCGTTCCGGGAAACTAAGCGCTAATTCATAACTTGGAAATGGCGCATTGTCCCACGTTTAAAATATATCTCCTAAAAGATGGCAATGCTTTGTGCAGTCAGCATGAATTCTTTGGCCTGTCGTTACAAGCTAGATCCCCTCGCTCTGAATCATAACTTAGAAGCCACTGCGATTTGATTGTTTGATTGATTAGGATTTTGTAACGTAGCTTTAAAAAGCATTTAAGACTTATCGCTACGATGTCTACAATGAGGCAGTTTATAGTGATGTCTAGTGCTGGGGCATCATGCGGCAGACAGGTAACATGATGTCCCATCCAGTCACATTATCCTGGCAGCAGGTCGACCACTCCTAAGACTAACCTCTTAATGCTGAGCGCCAAGCGAGGCAGCTGTTAGTACTATTTTTGTAAGTCTTTGGAATGACCTCCCTCTTTCCCGGCGGACGCTTTAACCACTAGCCCATTGGAGATAATTGTTCAAGGTTGCTCAGTTGTTAAGACGCTGGAAGAAGGACAAGGAAGTTCCCATCATCTGATCAGCATAGATCGACTTTCAGATTTTGGAGTTGTCGTTAAAGTCATTGGTTTTCTTGATCTTTGTAACTTAACTCGGTAGCAAAAAATACAGAATACAGAATTGTTTAAACATTATGTTGTATGATGTTGAATAAGTGTGATGCCATAAACTAATGCACTTCACAACTGAAAACATAATAACAATAAATCTTTCAGACACTTGAATATGTTACTACTTGCAAATGTTACTTGCTATTTTCCGCAAATCGTTTTTAATTTTTTTAAAATCTTCTTCAAAATTGATATTACAAAAAATAACTTCTTATTCGTACATAGTCTTTAAAATGACACAATTAAATGGGCAAATAAACTCGGGTACTTAAGTACATTTATTGCTGTGGATCAGAGACTCTTACTCACTTAAAACGAAGTCACTGCTTAAGTCATTCTTGTCATCCACCCATCCCATTTCGTCACTCACTAAAGTCCAGTGGCGACAGGGAAGTGACGAAGCGTCGCTGTTGTTACACTGGCAGCTGTAGCCACAAACCTGCACGCAGGGGGTCAGTCCATTAGGGTTGTTCACAGCTGACACGGATCAGTAATGGAGTCCGGCAGGATACTGACCGATGGGGCAGACATCTTCAGGAATGCACTGCTCACCTCCCTGGCATGAGATCAAGATACAAAGAAGAAAATGAGGACGTTTCCTCTAACACTTGGTGCGTGGTTTGTGCGTACCTTACTGAAAAGAGACGACGCGGAAAGACCCCAAAGGAGAGCTGCCCTAATAAGAAATAAACTCACTAGATACAACGTGGATGTGGCTGCATTGAGCGAGACCAGGCTTTCAGGAGTAGGCGAACTCTGTGACTGTGCTCCAGTTACACTTTCGTTTGTAGCGGCCGAGGAAGTGAAAATCGCCGTGAGGCTAGTGTCGGCGTTGACGTGAAGATTGCATTGATTGGCAAATGTGCTTGACTACCCAAGAGATTAAATGACAGACACATGAATATGAAACTCCCCTTTTTATTTATAAGAAAGCACCTTACCATAACCAGTTGCTTTGCTTCAACCCATACCATCCCAGATGAAGTGAAAGTCAAGTTCTGTCAGGGTCTTTACTCCGTCCTTGCTGGCACCAACCCTGTTGTGTCTATTCTTATCCGCCATGCTTACTAATGCTCTAAGAGACGGAGAGGTTGGAGTCGGCATCAGGTACCGTGCAGATGGAAAACAATTCAATCCCAGGTGGCTTCATGCGACAAACAAATTTATGACAGACACTATCAGGTTTGTTTTGTTGATTCTTTTTTTTACTGATAACTGCGCCCTCAATGCTGGCACAGAAGCCAACTAGCAATACGGCGTTGACAGGTTCTCCAGGTCCTGTAGGATCTTTGGTCTCACCATCAGTACCAAGAAGGCCCCTGGATAGCCCATTGTTGAGCCCATTATCATCGTCAACGGCCAGAAAGTCAATATAATGAACTTTTTAACCAACTTTGGCAGCACTCTGTCACAGGGCATCAGTATTGACGAGGAGGCGAACCTATGCATTGCCAGAAATAGAAAAGGAATCAGCATCTAGACCAAACTAAAGGTCTACAGGGCAGTTGTGTTTCCCACACTATTTGGCGCATCGCATGCGACACGTGGACGGTTTACCAACACCACGCCAGGAAGCTGAACCAACTTGACAACACAAGTCTCAGGAAATCCCTCAACATCGAGTGGCAGGATAATGTTCCATACACTAAGGTACTCGCCAACACCCACACTATCCTGATGCAGTCTCCGCTACGATGGGATGGACATGTACGCATGCCAGACCACCAGCTACCTACAAGACTCTTCTATTTCAAGCTATCACAAGGTCAGCGATCACACGGAGTTTGGAACAAACGCTTCAAAGACAAATTGAAAGCTCCATTGAAAGCATTCAATATAAAACCTGATTCCTGGGAGCTAAGAGCAAGCTATCGAGTCACTTTGCCTCCCTCCGTGCACCAAACAATCATTTTGTGCGAATTTAGCAGGACAGCAGCTGCAGAGCGGATGAGGCAAGCAAGAAAAGCATGCGCCATAAACCCTCCTGGAGATCTCCCACTCATCCCCTGTCCATTATGCAAACAAATAATCAGTGCATGGAATGGCATGATAATCCACTTGTGCTCTTTACCGAGCCTGGAATAAAATACGATTTCAAATAACTAATTAATAATGTTGTCTATATTTAGGCTTCAGGTTTAGGATCTTCCAATGATCGTCATTGTTGACTAACTGCATAGTAATAGACTCACATGTGGTAGTAGAGGCATACACAATATCAAGAAATAATATAAGGATATATCAGTAAGACGTCTAAAGATACCACTGGGATGCATTACGTTATGCAAACTAATAAAAAAGGGCTTGTAAACGATGATTTTATAATATTCATTTTTTGTTGAATTCTGACCACGAAAAGGCTATATGGCGCAGGATCAAGATATTAATGATCCGTATATACTAAACACCCCTGTTACAGATCAAGAAATGGTAGAATGCTAGATAAATACCAGATATTGCATAAATATAGATTATATTCTTTGAAGAATATTACACCAAGTTTAAACAAGAAGTCTATAATTTGCTAGCATCTAATTTACACAGTAAAGTTTGAAAACTAAGTTTACATTCGAATATAATTTTTGACATTGTGAAATTTTTTCAAAAATAGTCAAATGTGTAACATGTCTACTTTGGACTGGTCTACACAGTATTTGGACGCACATGTTGTGGTTGCGAGTTCGGAACACTAACGCTTCATAGGGAACTGAGAGGGAAAGTAAAACATTGAATTGTAAAGTGACACATACAGGCCATATAATAAGTGGGCACTTGTAAGAAGAATCAACAGGACATGTGCTTGTTAACATAGATCGACCTATACATACGTACAATGGTGGAAGAGGAAATGACACATTGTCCTACACTCTTTCCTCTTAATGCAACATTATCAAATATACAATGACCCATCTCTCTCTCTCTCTCTCTCTCTCTCTCTAGAGATTTATCTAGATTAGATCTAGATTTAACTATTTGTATTGTATTCTAAAATGCAGAAAAAATATAAATGAATGAAGTTGGAAAGCTTAAAAGGAAAGTGTAATTTTATATGTATTTCATGATTTATAATACAAAGTTTATAGATGTGTTTCTAGAATGTAGTAATATATGGGTGTTGATTAGTTAAATAAAGTTCTTTCGTCCTGAATCTAGAAAAGATTTATCTGATTAAATTCCATACTTCATTCCCAGACGTAGCTGTTTCTCATCATCGTAAAGACACTTCCTTTAAGAGAGCTTGAATTCTCTCTCTCTCTCTCTCTCTCTCTCTCTCTCTCTCTCTCTCTCTCTCTCTCTCTCTCTCTCTCTCTCTCTCTCTCTCTCTCTCTCTCTCTCTCTCTCTCTCTCTCTCTCCATGGACATTGACATTCCTTAACTTATGAGTAATTCCTTCTCATAGCAAGAAATGAGAAGAAGGTTATGATAAGTCCCCATAAAAACTTCCATAACAAGTTTACATAACAATACTGCGGTCCCACATAGCTTACTATTCTGAAAGTGTTGGCAAGATTCACGATTTGAAATAAATTTCATAAATGCTGAATGAAACAACCACCTCTTTGGATTTTTGTCTGGATCATCCTATTTATCACTTTATTTTGCACGCAACCGAAAGGTCAAAAGCGTCCGACCAAATGCCACAACATCATAAATACGGATCAACTGCGGGATATAAATGCTACAAGCTTTTCTTGCCATTATTCTTTTTAAATACAATGTTAGGTACCCCCTACAATACAATAACATACTTTAATACAGGAAGCGAATTATTTAATTATCAGAACTATTCATTCCACCATCCACTATCAAAGTAGCTTTCACATGAGTTCCGCAACTTATAACACTGCATCTTGAATAATATGACTATGTCTCTCATTCCAAAAGCCCCCATCTCTTATTAAATGGACATCCTGCTTGACATGACTGTGGGTCAAGTATAATAAACTTGAATTACAAAATGCAACGTGATTTATTCTTACTATTTTACATTAAATATTGGGCTTTTCTTAAACTCATGGATCCAGTCACAGTTGTTAATATTGTCAATGCAAATTCAACAGTTGTTCTAATTTATCAGTCACGTAATATTTAGATTCTACTCCTCGTATGTCTGCGAATATTGTTGTAAAATTCAAGATGAAAATATGTTGGGTTTAGTTTTAACATAAGCATGGCATATGTGGTACTAAATGTCTCATTAAACAAATTACTATATCAAATAAAAAAATTAATAAGAAAAACAGAAATGGGCGAACTTTACAAATATTGAGATTTTTACGACATATACTCACACACGTATCTAAATATAATACTGTTGATTGCAATAAATTGCAGATGACGAAAATTTTATACTGCTTTACATTTTAATCAACTCTCGCCCGAACGACCAAGTTTGTGTTTAGCCATTTTGATGCAGCAACGAATATGTATTCAAAACATCATACTTAAATTAATACAAGCGATCGTCCGTGTCTTAGTATTGTCTCAAGAGCGAGATTAAATGTGACAAATTAGTCAGAATATGAATATCTACTTTATGTATAATTCTATCATGAATTCTCTCTTTATGTACATCTCAACAAGTCTACTAAGTGTCTTTGTCGCAATTCATCCATTTTTCTTATTTCACAATACTTGACATATGTTGAAATACAGCCTACATATGTAGCAATAGTCAATCATCAGTATTCGGCAGGCTATGATTGTAGTTACTTTGTGATAAAAGAGATGAGTCGTAGGGGACTGTTCTAATGAAGAACATCAAATACTACTTTTGGCGGCTTTAATAATCACTGTCTTACTTTTTTGTTTTTTTGTTTAACGCCATTTTTAAGCACAATATAGGCTATACATGGCGGCCAGTATTAATGGTGGAGGAAGAACCCGGAAAAATCCCCCGAAAGAACCATCGACCCACGAGAAACTACTGCAATCTTTACCACATAACTACATTAGCCGAATCTTAGACTCGAACCCACGCAGACAGAGTTGAGATGGCAGTGATCCGCAACGTACAGCGCTTTAGACCACTCGGTCACTTGGGGCTCCTGTCTTACTTCGAAAATACTTTGAAAATACGAAATTTGGCAGCATTTTCAGTAAATAGTTTTTCTTTTATAAATTAGAATATGTTATATATGCTAAAAAAGGGAATGAAATTTACCCTGCGACCCTACACTATTAACATCAAGTCCTAAACATTATATCTGTTAGGGCATTAAAATGATTAAAAATAGTTTTGTAGAAATAGGCGATTGTTCTTCTGAAGCAAGGCGAGATTATTGTTCTCAGCATAAAGGCTTTCTTAAGAATAAGTGTGAATTATTGCGAACAAGGTCCAATTCTCTGATTGCGTATCGGATCAAGCATTTGCTGTTAAGATTTGCAATATGACCCTTACACAGTCAAGACAGAGTTACGTTTAGATCTTAGAACGTACTCTTAAAGTTACTAAAATATTTCAAACAGCTCTCTTATTTGTTTTTGAAATGTTTATCAGTGTGTTAACTATCATAAATAGGAAGGTAAATTATGACAGGTAACAAGTCCTTAGAAACAATAACAGGGATAAAATAACACTCACGTTTTGGATCCTATTAAATTTCATGTAGCTGGAAGAGGGGCATGCAAGACATTTATAGATTTCAAACCTTTAACCCGTTTTTATCTGACGACTTCTAAAGTAACATATGCAAGCATATTCCATTAGTATTTGACATTTTCATTTATAGCAGGCCAAAGAGTCGTCGATGTATAATGAACATGCATTTTTGTTTGGATACGGTATTTTACAATGATAATAATTTTGATGTCTGACGTAGGTGAGTGACGTTATAGGAAATTATAGGATCTACAAAACTCTTGAAGTTTGATATATTGGATATATAGGTGGACGGTTCCCTTAGACCTTTGTTATATACGTCAACCATTATCTAGTGATTCTTGAATGCAATTTGTTTTTATTGCATTTGTTAACGGTCATTCTCATAGCGAACGAGAGAGATGTACAGGGTCGTTCTGGTCACTCCGGCGATGAGGGTGTTGTTACATCTTTGGAGAGCGGCAAGGTTTTTTTCGAACTGCAAGAGGAGGTCTGAAATATGTTGCCTCAATGGCGTAATACTTAATCTGAGGTCAGCAGTCCGTAGATTCAATAGCGTAATAAGTAATCTGAGGTCAGTAGTCCGTAACTTAAATAGTGTAATACTTAATCTGAAGTCAGTGGTCCGTAGCCTCCAAAGCGTAATACTTAATCTGAGTTCAGTTGTCCTTAGTTTCAATAGCGTATTACTTAATCAATCACTTTGCTCTTCATATTCATTCATTTTGTCCGAGCGCTCCGTTTCAAGGTTTAACAGGGCATATATTTGAATAGCTGACATAAAGGCGCCATTATACTCATAAAACAGATAGCTTACAGTCGTATGCTTCAAATGAGAGAGGTTAGATGTAATTTGAATAGACAAGTTAGAGGGTCTCTGGTGTATAATGCACAAAGCTGATTATCATTTGATTTGAAAATTTAACATAAATAAATATACAGTTTATTCCGTTCTGGTTGTGTTATTTACAAACTTCTCATGTCAGCATATTACATGTCTAACAGCATTGTTCTCTATTAGAATATTAAAATGCCGTTTTAATACCTCTTGTGTTAATTGAAAATTGTTTAGACTTGTAGTTCCCTCACTTATAAATGCACTGCGTTTCGTAAAAGAGATTTTCTAGAGATACCATGAAGGTATTTCTACACAAATCTCGTAACAAATGCAAAGGTGTCGTCCGACCGTAAGATTACTGAAGTGAGTCTAATATGCTCGAAACGTTTAGACAGAAGGATGTCTCAAATGGAAAAGAATCAACATTAATAGAGGCTGTCAGATGATCTGCACAAATACATACTTCATATTTCACAATGCCACTTTATTGGCTTCGATTTTGGCCGAATTGTTAAATATCACAAAGATATTAATCCATTGCGACACTTCCACTGTCAGAATTTAGGTCGCCATACAGATGGCTGCATAAGGAGTGCAGTATGAATTGGGTTTGGGTACTAGGGCCATCGCTAGTGTTAATCACCATGGTGATCAATTTCCTCTTCCAAAGACTGGAGGCACGAATAAGAGATACAACGTGAGAAATGTGAGAAAGGCATGCCTTTCAGTGCAGCCAGGACATGGAATCCACAACTCCATTGCACACTGCAGACAAATCATATGAGAAAGTTACTAAAAAAAACCTTTCAATATTTCCGTCTACAAGATAATTAATTGACATGACAGCTAGATGAGTATTAAGGAAAAAAAACCTCATTGTATCCAATTTAATATCAGTAATGCATTATATGATATAAACTTACGCGTATACAGTACATATAAAACCTTCTTATACCATTCTCAATGGCGCTTTGCGATGTTATAGGCAACAATGCATTTTGCGACTGCAAAGCTATCTACATGAGGCGTGAAGCAAATCGAGAACTGGATTTAAAAATTATATATTTTCATTTTTAAAAGTAAATTTTAAAAATAAATCTTATACATTGTAAAGGTTTCATCATATGGGATCCTTCTACCCCTACAGAAAGGAAGGTTACAATGAGGGTAGAGTATTTGAAGCTGGGTATATTGGCAGTTTTTAACATTTTAAAATTCGTCTTGACATCGAGTGTATTAATTATTATTCGTTGTTGGAATTTGAAACACAGTAGAGTTCGTATGAATGACAGACATGGACGTCCACGTTAGAAACTCTGGACCTTTAAATGTACAAATTTAACAGGTGAGCAGCAGACTGTGGCCATTGACGTACGTAAGCCTCTGGAAATCAATACCTGCCAGAGTTTTCAATAAATTAATCAAAATCAAATAAACTCTATCAAAGGGTCCGTAATATGCTCTACGAATAAAAGTTTTAACTCCAGAAAAAGAAATAAAGTAGATGTAAAAGTATATGCTTGTTTCTTTATTATTTGACAAGGATTGTCAATGGAAGCATCCCGTTCCCGATGATATTAATTTAGCCCTGTATATTGACATGGAACGTGTCCATCAAAAGGTGATGAAAATATTGAGACAGTGGCTATATTTTCCTGGAGGACGGACAGAATGAAGGCGAATATGTAACCATCATGTGCAAAAGCTGATTATGGAATGCAGGTTAAAATGTATTATCAAAAATATAAACGATGCTTATTTTGTTTAACAATGTGAATAATGTGTTGTCTCGAGGGTCCGTAATAATATGTGCTATTGTGTTGTAATACAATTAGGTGCTTATTTACTGAATTGAATTACGGAGATATTATTAAGTGTCTCCAGTGACATCTCCGATTTAAACAGATCCAATAAAAATAGTATTAAATTATTTGCGTAGAAATTAGAAATAACTATTATCGTGCATAGAGGTGTCATTTTCATGATTGGAAGTGATTTTTGTAAGTCCTGTATTAATGACTCTCTAGATTATATACATGGATATACACTTAATGATATTTTAGATTCATGTGTTTGAGTTATATCGACGATTTTCTTAACCACCTGACACAGAGATTAGTTTAATTTAAATTTATTTGCAAAATCTATAATATCTATGGACTCTAATATAAATATGTCGACATGTTAAGGTACTCAATGGTAGATTGACTATCCAGTAGTAAAGATCGTTACATAACACGTACTGCAAATAATGACAGTTGTGTAATGGGTCACGTGGTAGCTTCAACTCAACTGTTGAGAAGTTTTGAACGACTGGCAGATTTGAAACCACTTATATCTCTATCTAATGTAACTTAATTTCGTCAACCAATCTATTCATGTCATTAACATATGATGATGATGATGATGATGATGATGATATATTTGAATAGAGTAGTATCATTGAATATGCCAAATAATCTTGGCATATTTATATGAAAATGACAGTGATAGACGTAACTCTATAGCCCCATGGAGGTTGCAAACCCCGAGAATTGATAACAACAATAAAACACACAAAATGGTATAACTTCAGTTACTAAACACACAAAGCTTAAAAGGAAAAATGTTTATTTAGACAATATTATTAGTAGTAAAACTCCGTTACATTATTTTATGTAAAAAAAAAAATTGTACAAAAATAACTGTCAAGTTCGTGTTCAGTTAAAAAATAAAACAAGATAGCTTCAACAAGTTCTAAAGAAAACAGTACATTAAATTAATAAAGTCATAAAGCAATGGTACGATTACTTTCAATGGTACCATTACTTTCAATGGTACGATTACTTTCAATGGCATCATTAATTTCAATAGTACGATTACTTTCAATGGTATGATTACTTCAATGGTATGATTACTTTCAATGGTATGATTACTTCAATGGTATGATTACTTTCAATGGTACTATTACTTTCAGTCGTACGATTACTTTCAATGGTATCATTAATTTAAATAGTACGATTACTTTCAATGGTACGATTACTTTCCATAGTACGATTACTTTCAATGGTACGATTACTTTTGATCTTTGTTGAATTGAGACAAAAAGAAGCAAACAAATATACTTGATACTGGATTAATATATAAACAATTATAATATGCTAAATTAGCAATCAAGAAAACTTAAATGTCTAACAAGAACTAAATACAATTTGATATATGGTACATATACAAAGCTGCACAATTGCTTTATTCTGAACAGGCGGAAGGATAGAGTTTGATAAGGCTTAGTGATATATCGAAGTCATCAGACCCAAATGTGTGTTCCAACGTTGTATTAAACTAGCTTTCTACCCCCTCCCCAACCCGGAATAAATACATAAATGGTTTTGCATTATTATATGTCCTATTTTTATTCTCTCATTCTTTTCAATATATATATATATATATATATATATATATATATATATATATATATATATATATATATATATATAACCCAACTTATTGAGTACACACACACACACTACGTATTGAGCACACACCTCCTACCTACTGAGTACACATACCCTATTTATTGAGTACACACAATCTACATTTTAAGTACAAATACTCCAGTATTGAGCACACACATTCTACTTTTAAGTACACATGTTCTACTTATTTTGTACACCCCCTACTTATCGATAAAACCCCCTACTTATTGAGTTCACACACTGCTTATTGAGTACGCACACTCTACTTATTGAGTACAAAACCCTTACTTAATGACCACACGCACTCGAATTATTGGTACACACATTGTGCCCATTCAGTACGCACACTCTACTTATTGAGTACACCCCCTACGTATAGAGAACAAACCATACGTATTGACTTCACACACACTACTTATTGAGTACACCCCCCTTACTTAATGAGCAAGCGCACTCTAATTATTGGGTACACACATTCTGCTTATTGAGTGCACACACTCTACTTATTAAGTACACACACTCTACGTATTATATTCACACTCTGCTTATTGAGAACATACACCCTAGATGTTGAGTACACATACTCTACTTATTGAGTACGCACACTATTTATTGAGAACACCCACTGAGCTTATTAAGTACACACAGTTTTCTTATTGAGTACGCAGACTCTACTTACTGTGAACATCTACTCAACTTATTAAGTACACACACTATACCTTTTGAGTACACAGTCTAATTCCATGGAAATTTCATAGATTAATAGTAATTAAAAATATCCAATATTAAACAGAAAGATAATTAATTTTCAGTACTTTTAAGTTCTATATTTTACTTCTGTCATTTAATGCCAATAAATTAGTGATGCATTCAACTTAACGGTGGTAATCTAAGCATATAATTTTAATAAAACCAAGATGCGGTCTCTTTCTAACATACATAATTGATCTTTGATATTTATTTGGATATTTTGCACGAAAATTATAAACAACGTTTAATTGAGTTCATTTCTATTTTTTGCTTGAACACTGGCAAGAATTTAAAATTCAAACATACACTTCTCTGCACCCCAATGAGGGAAAGGTCTCAAGAATTTTGTAACATGGTGTACATTTAAATTTGTATCACATTCTTCTGTCAGTCTGATAGTCACCATTTATCTTGGAAATGATTGTCAGTTTTATCATCAGATTGTACAAACAAATTCGATTCCTTTCAAACATTTACAGACAAAGGAAAATTCTTGTTTGAAAATTATTTCTGAAAAAATATGCATTCCATATATTGAAAACTCTGAAATTGAAATGAATATTTTGTGAGTTTGGAATTTTATATAATTTACATCGTAGATTGTGTCTCCGCCATATCATTGCTATAGCTGGAACCAGATCAACGAGTGTACGGTTCAAAACTTTTGGAATAAATACTGGCAGCCGTGTAAGATAAGAGGAGTATTAAATACTGGAATAAATGCCGTTTTAAACCGACACCCTAAATGACAGTTACTTTTCTCAGTGTATGTTTCCATGTAATTCTTGACAATGAAAACGTTAAATATGCATCATAAATAATAGATGTTCGTCATAAATGATATTTAAAGATTGTTATAACGCTGTTGTTATCGATTAATATCGATAATATCCACTGAGTATCATTTGAATCTTCATTTGCGCATATTATATGAAAAGAGTAAACATACAAATGTACCCTGGAATAGTTATCCCTACTAATGGTACGTGATTTTTAAGAAATTGGATGACGCCAGAAAGTGTATTTGGCAGGTAAAGTAACAAATTTGTCATTTTTAATAAAGCTGGCTATGTTTGGATAACGCAGGAAATTTAATGCAAAACTATCTATTAATAATTGACTATATTGACCCTTTGATATAAATGTTCATAGGTATCGTCTTAAGTATAAAAATAGGTGAAATTTCAAGTTTTAAAGATTTGTATATTGTAATCCAGTAGCAATTTAGCTTACACAACATGGTAGTTATTCGACAAAATGAGGATTTAATGCGAAACATGGCAAGTAGAATATTGAAGATTATTCATTTGCAAGCAGCACAAATGAAACCTTCTATTTATCACCTAAGAAAATTGCTAGTTTAGTTTTACTAAACCTCAGAATAGTGTCACACAACGATATTACTTTCAAAAGCATTCGAATCCTACCGTCGTAGTCATTTGAGCAGCATGACCTTATGGCATTACAGAATGTTATTATACAAATAATCGGTATAAATTTACATATGCATATTAAGCTAAAGAAATATCATGACAGGTTTATATTAAATCAAATTAAAGTTTGGTCATAAGAAAATTATTTTTATCTGGTTCTATATTCTCTGTATGATCTGGTGTGGTGAACCTAATTAAAATATACTCATAGACTCAAAAATTAAGAATCCGTACGGGTCGACGTCTAGTTTTAGACTTTAGGTAGTAAGTGTTCCTCGGCGTTTAGTGCTCCTACTTTGCCATTTCATAAATTCAGTCAGTAATATAGATGTAAGATGATACATTTATATAAAAGTCGTGTTTCTGATATTATCTTTAAGACATTTCACTGGAAAAAATTCATTGAAACGGTATCATACCTTCATTAAAGTTATTAAAATGGAATATACATTTTCAAGTTCAACACTATGAGGTAAAAATGCTGTACAATGTTTTATCTGACCAGCTATATGCACTTGACAAATACTTATATTGCATTCGGATATAAGAAAATTGTCAATGTTTAAATGTACAGAAATAAAAAAATGTTCCATTGCACCTCGAACCGCTTCTGTGTTTCATGATCTGGCAAGGGATTGAACGGGACCTTTCATCGGGAGAAGACTACTACTTCTGTATACGTTGTATCGGATGGGGACCCTCGGATGCCGTGGCTGCTGTTTTCATCCTGTTCGTTAGAACTGAACTCAAGCTCTATGTAGTTCAGCTCTTCAGTTTTGTTCACCTGAGAAAATATTTCAATTTATCATTTCAATTTAGTTAATTACAAATATTGTCAGTGATCTATTTCAGAATTAATGATATTGTCAGATTTGTAATTTCACACATTCATTCCTGCTTGATACTTATCAATGACTGTGCAATTATTTTGGTCAAGTACACACAGTTCATTTCTTTTCCATACAACTCATACAAATCTGTATGAAGCACTTAATCGGACACTATTCACATCAATGTTGTGCCTATCCTCCGGGTTGGTACATACATGCATACATACATACATACATACATACATACATACATACATACATACATACATACATACATACATACATAGAAACATACATAGAAATAGAAACATACATACATACATACATACATACATACATACATACATACACACACACACACACACACACACACACACACACATACATACATACATACATACATACATACATACATACATACATACATACATACACACACACACACATACATACATACATACATACTATTAGTTGAAAAGATATTTTTCAAAAATAAGTACCAATCCAATTCAAAATGTCCATCTGCGATTAGTATCCGACTACGTGTATATATATATATATATATATATATATATATATATATATATATATATATATATATATATATAGAGAGAGAGAGAGAGAGAGGGATTGAGAGAGAGAGAGAGAGAAAGAGAGCGAGATAACGATTTAATATAGAATTTATTCAACGAGCTTCATGATTTAATATCATTACCCAGTTGAGATTCTTTTTGTTACATAGTTTTCATTTAAGTGGAAATTATTTAAATTGAAAGAAGAACAAATAATTTCGTTCATTCTGTCTGGCGGTGCACATGTCATTTGTTGTGCATAAAATATAGTCCCAAACAAAGTTGAACTATTAAAAGTATATTGCACTTTTTTGCGAAATAAACATAACATTTATAACGATAAAATCATTGTTCCAAACAGAATGATCAATGCGATGTGATGCTACATTGATTGATATGGTAACAGTGGACCTAGAGAACATGTTTATCCTAAAATGTTACTTTCAAAACCCAAATATTGTATTGTTGCGATTTTTATGTGAAGAGGAATACTGGATGCAGATATTCCCACATTTGCTGTAATGCATTTGTTATCGGATATTTGCAGTATTTTGCTGGAACAATTGACTGGACGGAAAACCTAAAAAAAATTTCATCTTTTTTGAGTCGGATTTGCATCTCCTATTTATTGCATAAAAAGATGATGTTGGTCAATAAAGTTCTTTCAGTTAGGATACCCATTTATATTTGAATTCTTCTGTGAATAGGGGTGAGTTTATTTCCTTCTGTAAGTTAACATTTAAATCACGCTTGTGTATACGATAGATTCTATATCTATGTTACAGATATACCGTTTCCCCACCCCCACCCCACCCCACACTGCCATCAAATAAGCAATACCCTTAGTTTAACTTCATATTGTTGTTTTTGTCTTGTTGTTGCACGCTATGTTTCTCATTATGATATTGTTAAAAGAAACCTCTGTGGGGGGTAACATATCCATATTCAGACAATCGAGATAATTTTTTCTTAATTTCCTTTCTCGAGTCGAATTCAAAAATGGCCGCCAGAAATGTTCATTTAAAACCAAACATGTCAGAAAGCGGGGTTAAGAACGGTTTCGCACGAACCCAGCCAATCAGTAAAGAGTACCCTGCACAATTATTTCTTGGGCTTATTTGGACTAATCAGAATTACATGATAATGCGTGATATTTTAATATGCAGTAATAGAAAAAAAATATGAGACTGTACATACTATAGGAAAACTATACCTACTATATATATATATATATATATATATATATATATATATATATATATATATATATAGATCACATTCAAAGTGCAATCGAATAAAAAAACATCGGCTTTAGTAACTGATCCCTGATAACGAAAATATGATAAAACGATGCGATTCATAGTATTATGTATACATTTAATTAAGAAGAGACTTAGCGTGATTCATTTCAATGAAAGTTTTCTTCAGCGAGTGGTATAAGAAAAACACAGCGTGCATAATGTGCGTTTTATTTATACCCCATAGGTATACACATACTTATGTTTTTAAAGGAATTAACACTGATTACATCAAACTGCGTAAAGGTGATGGGAATGAGTTATTCACCTCTGTGTTCAGTGGGTCTGCTACAAAATTTAGTTTTCAGCTGTTGCTGTTATTACCAATCATTACTTAAATTGCATGTTTTTTAATGATTTCCTAGACTTATTCGTAGCGATTAAACAAATGGTAGAGACACTTGAGAACGTAACATTGGCTAAAATTAAGAAAGAACATAGCTATAAACATCGCATACCTAATGTCCCCAACAGTGAGTACATGCAAATGAGTGGAACAAGATGTTTTCATACGCTTAAAGTTATTTACAGATGTTCCAAACCATTATTAGTCTTTACGGATAATTGTAAAATTGATCGTTTTTCTCTGTTTGTGTCTGTCTGTCTGTCTATGTCTCTATCTCTGTATCTGTCTGTATGTCTGTCTCTGTATGTCTGTCTGATTGTCTGTCTGTCTATGTCTCTCTCTCTCTCTCTCTCTCTCTGTTGGCTTTGTCTGCATTCTTTACCACACACAGAAAAAACAGAGACAGACAGATCTTGATCAACTGAGGCGAAACTGTAATGCTGAATGAATGAGAGAGAGAGAGAGAGAGAGAGAGAGAGAGAGAGAGAGAGAGAGAGATCTGAATCAGTTGAGATAAGACTGACTTGCTCACTGTCCAATCCGCATAGTGAGAGTGAGCGATGATGAAGAATATAGACGAATCCTCTTCTACGTCGAAATGTAGCAATAATTTAGTATCGCAATGGTTGACAGTAATTTAGTATCGAAATGGTTGACAGTAATTTAGTATCGCAATGGTTGACAATAATTTATTATCGCAATGGTTGGTTAGTTTGCAATTTTGCTGTTGATTTCGAGTACAGTTATGTCTCAATGGCTTCAGTACCTTCAAAAATGAATATATTCGGCGCCTTAAAGCGAACCAAATGGAAAAGTTACATAATATTACGTAGGCGATATCGACTAGAACAGACCTTACATGTACCCACACAAGGTTCAGGTCATGCTATTATAACCCAGATTAGAGAGGAGGAGACGGTAAAGGGAAGTGGAAATCTTGCACCTGTGTATTTTCTGACTCCGTCTCCTCGTTAACACAGCTGTTTGAATTTGAGGTTGACGAACGTTGTTTAACTGCAGCATATGCGTTGTTTATATTCATATACTGAAAAGATACATATATTATATATTTTTTTTTAAGTATCTTGGTTTAATAAAAGTGTCCATAATTTATTATTGAAATTATTTGTTGAAAAAGTATGTCACAAAAATACTATCATATAAATGTTTCAGGTATAAATTTGAAAATGAAGAAGAAGAAAGAAAATTTGAAAATGAAGAAGAAGAAAGAAAATTTGAAAATGAAGAAGAAGAAAGAAATGACAGAAAACTATGGTCATTATTAGTAGCAGCAGTGTTATCGTCTTTGTCGTCGTCGTCGTTATGGTTGATGATGACGACGATAAACCGGAGTCGCAGTTATTACTACTGTTGCCAACGTCTGATATAGGATTACCTAAACCGCCTTCATAGGCTGTATATCCCTACTTAATGTTTAGTAAAACATTGCATGGTGATGTCTGGGATCAAACTATACTGCTCTCCACCATCATTGACTCTTGAGTGCTTCGATTCGCGCGGATATGTGATTTTCTGGATTTGAGTCGATGATTGAGATTTTACTGTTAAATACGTGTTGTCGATGACAGCACGCTGGCTAAAGACTTTCTTTAATTAAATTAATTATTATTATTATTATTATTATTATTATTATTATTATTATTCTCCTTAATATGATGATGTTATTTATCTGATATGTGCGGAGCTGCCTAATATGATTCACATGCAAACGACAGACGAGGCCAATAAAATGTGTTATTGCTTTTCTAGAGAACAGTCGAACCCTGGCATAGGTTGAAAAAAGTTATAATATATGATGGAGAAACGATCAACAGCATAGTGACTAAGATCGTTCATTGGCGTAGCTATTACTTAAGCAACATATAAAAGAAAAAAATACGTGATTACCATTTGATCAAGACAACACAGCCATCCTACTTCCAGATGGGATATAATCAATTTAAACGCGTATCGTATGTCACACGTGAAGTTATCACATGAATCTAATACGTATCGAATATGCAAAGGCGTCTAAAGTTAAGTATGCATTCTATGTATAATGTATTTATAAATTGATTTATGCGTTAAAGTAAGCAAGTGTGGAAGTATGTGTGCTTGTGAATATGAGTCTGTTGTCATGTATGTCCCAGTGCTAGACATAACATAAACTGTCACACTGCAGACATCGTAGCGATATGAAATTGTTAAAGCTACGTTAAAAATCCAAATCACATTACACATATATTTCACTGCCGCCCCCACCCCATGAATCATGAATCAATGGATGGAGAAAATTTAAATCATTGGTGAAACGTAACACAAAGAAGACTTTTTTGAAAATAAGTATACTTACAACGTGTGATGCATCTGTGTTTCCATCAATATGTGTATCTGACTGTGGTATGTTGGTGTCCCTAATAGTCTTGTTTCCATCAATAATTTTGCTAAACTTTCGAATCACTTGCGCATACGTCATATCTCCAGATAGATGAACATAAAACTTCAAATGGTTATTTCCTATTGTTCAATAATAATAATAATAATAATAATAATAATAATAATAATAATAATAATAATAATAGTTATAATAATAATAACGATACTGAAAGCACAGAGAAGAACAATAACAGTAACTTAATGGCAGCCTAAATATATATGTTCTTTAGGTGCATTTCAGATGGAAAAGCGAATTTCAGATAGAAAAGCAAAGAATCGTAAATTGTTATGGACTACTTGCGTAAAATAATGTTGACATACAGTCTGATTTAAAATGATGACTTGATAACATACTGACCGTTTTCTATAAACTAATCCTGTAGGCAATGTTATCTATTATTAGATTATCAATATATATATATATATATATATATATATATATATATATATATATATATATATATATATATTGCTGATAGTGTTTTTGCTAATGTTGCTGATGATGAACTTGAAAGTCGGGAATACGAGGTAGTTTATACTTGCAAAAAAATTAAATATAAAGACAGTATATCCATGTCAGAGATAAGATAAACAAACTCACCACTTCTAATATATTCCGATGGTGATGGATGCTTTAGTCCATTTGTACTGCATAAGAATGAATCTTTATGACTTTCTAAGGTTACTGATTTTTCTCGCACATTTATTTACTCACAATACTATGGTATTGGTGCATAGTTATACGATTGACAATGGTATGTAGTCAGTATAATCAATCATGAAATAGCTTACATAAAAATATCATAAACATTTTCTCATTATCTTGTCTATGCATATTTTTTTCCGATTTAATACCAAGGCGATCGCAAGCATTTTATATCTAAACTCCGCAACAGTTTGTCTTAAATCTGTAAAACAAATCTTGAATAAAACGTTTCTGCGCGAGAATTCCATTTCAAATAGGATTCTGGATTCTGGCAATAGAAGCATGACAATACAATAGAAGCATGACAACAGAAGCTTGACAATAGAAGCATGATAATAGAAGCTTGACTATAGAAGCATAACAATAGGAGCCAGACTCATTCCTCTCATCATTATGCCATTACACATCCGACGAACATACAATTTTATATGTCTAATATAATTGCAATATATATGCAGATTTTTAGGCTTTACTTTCATCTTTTATTATAATTCAGCGTTAAGGAGAGAAAAGAAGAAAATATTCTGAATCAATGTCAGGTCAATCATTTTAATTTCTTCCAGAATTTTATATGTTCGTTTTTTTTTGACAGATGAAGTGGGAAACGAGCATACAGTTGTAGAGAGTTCCGTTTTGAATGAAATATATGCAAAACGGTCGATTCCTGAAAAATTAACAGTTACATAATATATATAATTTAAAGTACTATATATTTAATTTCAACAAGTAGAAAGAAAAGCATTATCTTCTTATTTCTAAATTTGGCTTATCTATCAAAGAAAAGAAAAGAATGAACATTAGTTAATTGCAGATTTTCAGAACTCGGTATGGAGTTTCTAATGAGACCTTCAATCAGAATTTTATATATTAGATAAATTAAAGTAGGATGAAATGATAACATGAAATACTCACTAAATTTAACTTCACTTTCAATAATAAGAAACAAGAACAGGCTTAACATTTGAATGTGACTGGTAAGTTTCAAACCGGAACCCATTAGTATGAAGGAAGAAAACATTTGTACAATTACGACTTGGCTCTAGTGGAGGTTATTTGAGCACAGTCTCTTGTCCTACTTACTAACGTGGAAGTTTAACAGCTACTTATCAATGAATACACTGTACACTGAGTGAAAGATATAATAACGTTTCTTACTAAGGTAATACTGGAATGGATTACAATTGAACACAGCTTTTAATATTTAGTTTCCTTATGTCTTCTCCTCATCCTCATGCTGTAACTATCAAATATTTAAGACTTGAATATATCTGACATTTTGGCACGAATACTTGCCATTATTCTTGTTGGGGAGCACTATCATAATCTTGTCATATCATTATTTTAATTTTAGAGTTTTTGCAAGGAAAGGCTGCATTAAAGGCGGTTGCTTAATATAAAAAACAGCAAATCTATACCATCAAATGCAAGAAATACAATCCAATGATACCTGGATATCATGATCTAACTTTCTATGACATTTGCCTTGGAAGAAAAATAACTGCATGAAGAAAAGAAAAAAAAAACAATCACTGATTGCTGTACGGCCAGAATGCGAAGTGTGTTTCATTATAATAAAATGTTCTAAAGAAATTGAAATGAATTTACCATGAAAGAGTTGAAGGAAAAATTGAAAATGCAAAAAGAAACTAGGGCACAAAAAAGTCTGAATATAGGTCACAGAGTATCCAATTCTATGTTATAAAAACTCATCCCCAAACCATTTTAATGCAATTGGTTATTATGAAATATAATCAAGAAATTTTGAGACAAATGTTAATCATGATCAGTGTAGCATGAAATATAGGTCAATATGACTTACTTTTATGGCGCTGCTGCATTCTATCAGCAAAACAAATCTTGAACTTTAAGCGCAAAATGTTCCCGTTAGTCGGACTAACAGATACCTACAATCTATGGGTTGGAACCTGCCTTGACATCCGGCCGACAACAAAAAAGTGAAGAAACTGCTTTGTGGTAAATCAAATAGCTATCGTTGATCAAGTTTTGTATTTACCAGTGCAGCTGCAAATGTTTTTAAAATAAATATTTAAGAGAAAACAACAAAACCAAACCAATAGATCTTTTTGTAGAGTACACCTTTTATTTAAACAAAGTGAATGCTTATTAAAACTTCAGCCAAGGTGACTCAGCAAAACCAAAAAACCCAGCAGTTACCAATTAATGAAAACATCTCATTATTCTTTCCTCGGTTTTTCTACATAAATAAACAAAAAAAACTACAAATATGTGCAAAGAACATGAATGCAAAACCACCCTTTTGTTGGACCTTAATTTTTGAGGAAATGACAGGTGCAAAACTTTTGTTTCACAGATGGATAGATGGATGAACAAACCATATGCATTTTCCGCATCAAGGGTGGGGCATACAAAAATAGAATTACATGAAACTGGCCAACAAAAACAAGATAAAATATTTATGTGGTTTTGATTTAAGACATGTACTTAATATTGAGCTTTCATTCTGCAACTATAACTACTCTCAGAAATTTCTTAAAAACGTTAGAAAAATATTGAGAAATTTTCATGTGGCATGTAAGAGCTTATGTTGGCAAAACATATATTGTAATTTATATCAATGAATGTGAAGAAACAATTACTTTACAATGCTGATGAAACGGTGATGCCATCATCATCATTGCGGCTCTAGAAGTTATACCTTAGGGGTCAAAAGCTTTTATAAACTCTTTGGATTCTAGCAAGTACATCAACATGTGGCTCAAAGTGAAGCCTTGACAAAACAGCTTTCACAAATTAAGAATTTATATGATGAATACATTCACTGTCTAAAACACAACATGAAGAGCACTGATGTCAATATACAGAAATTGCTGTCCTGTGTATCAAATATTCATGATAATCTCAAAACATACCTTCTTCCTCCACCACAGATTTCTTGTTACATCCCCATAGTCATAAACCAATTCTTCCCCTTTTCTTATATCCCTTTGAGCAAAAGTCATAATCGTGGTTTCTTCTGATTCTGAAACCTTTTCAACTGCATGACACAGTTTGGTGGCTCAGATAAGCGTCATTTACATCCTGACAGAGTCTGCCCTGTGTGCATGTAGCATCTATGCTATAATACAGAAAGCAGAGGCTAAATTCACAAAATACCACTTTATTTAATCAAATAATAAAGGTTCCATTTAAGATCCCATCTTTCCAATGTTTAAAGAGTATGTCAGTAATAAACAAGGATTCTGTTTGCAATTTTTCTTTGAGGGTCAAAAGTTAAATGTGGATTCAATTTTAAGATCACAGTTAAAAAGTTAATCACCATATTAAACAAAGCAAGGTGAAATGTGAATGATATATGTTAAATTAATTTACAAGAGATTAACTTTAAACCTTCCAAATCACCACAAATTCAAACTTGCAAGATAATCAGGTCAAAATTCTGAAGTCATTTTACTCACAACATTACCATGTATATGTACTTTTATGCATCAATCAAACCACCCCCACCCCAATATTTTTTCCTCTTCCGCCATTCATTCTGTCAGACCTGTTGTAGTCAGTCCCACAAACCATCAGCACCACTACCTGATCATAATGCCTTGGAAAGCTAACTCCAAATAGAATTTTGCATTTGTTTTTTCTTCTTACATTTCTGAAGTCATTACATGGCTACGTAATTAATATGCTTAAAATCTGACACCATTATTTTAATTATTTACTTAAAAGTGAGTAATGCATATCAGCTTTGTATCATTAAAACGTACATGGGTCAATTGATATGACTTTGAAACAGAACCACTTATGCAAGGTAACAGGTTGCTATTATAATTAAAGACTGTTACTCTCTGTTTTGATGTGTATTAATTAGTACAAATCATGTCTTTAAGAATTTTGTTTAGATAGTTCCAGCATTGAACATAACATGTCATCAAGTCTTATCCCTTTACCTTCTGTATTCAGCACAAAACGAACATTCATGGTTGTAATGTGTTTGAAGATAAACTGGAAAAATAACACCAATTTGACTTTTACATTGAATCATCCAAAATGTCCACGATGTCTACAGTGTCATTAATTAGATTCAAATGGCATAGTTCACATTATTTTCAATGCAGCCTAATGGGAAATTGGGTTTGTCGGGGTATCAAAAATACCAAAGTAGGCAAAGAAAAGAGAATAATACTTTTATTAACATCAACATATATTCAAATCATAGTATGCAAGTACAAATATTAAATTACACTAATTTGAGCATATACTTCTTAAAAAATTTGGTTTGGGGGTGTTTAATTTTGAATGTTTAAAAATAGTGTGCCCAAGCAGAAAGATGAAGTTCAAACGTTTCACAATGTGGTTATATCGCAAAGACTTTGGCTATTGAATCTTATTTCTAAAAATACAAACGATATATTAATAAACATAGATTTTAAAAAACATACCACTCTTGTTTCCCATTAAATCTGTATAAAAAGATATAGAACATTTTCATCCCATCTTTAACATATTTCCTCTCACGTTCTTCTGCCGCTTGGATATTTATGCGCTCTCCAAACTACTCTAATAAAAAATCTCCTATTTTCCATTTCTTATCAGTGAAAACACCATAACCTGAAAAATACCATATGGATCTAGATTTCTTCCTGTTTTCTCTACAAAAGGCTTATAGACTGCTATAATTTGGTAATTTGTAAATCTAATACAATTTTATTTTCATTTCCAGAATTCAGTAAAACAATACCAGTGAATTGTCAACAATAGGAATGCAATAAAAAGTAAAGACAGCTTTAACTGAACTGTGGGAAAACATGAAAAATCTATACATGTGCATTGCATATCTAACAATTAATGAAATAAAAAGAAACCATTAACTCATCCTGAAATTGAACCATTTACTTAGAGATAATAGTCAACGGCTTCATTCAAGATGACATACAGATATTAACTCTATAGGATTACGGTGTATTGTACAAACCTGAATAAACGACATATTTGCAATTGGGATATATATCCTAATATCAGGGGGGAAAACAACAAACATCAAGTCTTGAACGCTATCATTAGAATCCCGCAAACAATTCTCTCTTGCTGGTTTAAGAGACCATTCACCTCCGCAAAATATACATTAACTTAAAAGACTAACAATATATGCAAACAATACGTCAGCATTGGCAGCACAATGGCAATTTGTGAGATATACATTTGCTTGGTTTATGGACTGAATCATCTATCTCCGGTGGCAACAATACTTTTTTTCTTCACGATTCCTCTTTTGTTTGGTTTTATTAGAACAATCATTGCTAATCAAGTGGTCATTGTAATATATGTATACAAATAGGTCAGTGGTGTCTGTTCTCGCGATAGTCATTGATAGGGATGCTCAGTTCTATGATCAGGCCGGAAAGCAAGCTATGTGCGGGAATAATTAGCCTGGTCTCCTGCCTTTTATGCTTCCTGCGTTGCTCTTCCTTATACAAATAGCAGCGAACAACGCAGGGAGCATATGAAACAGCGAACCAGACAAGTAAATAATCTACATAGAGTTTAGTCTAGTTTACGACAAAAACTATAAAACTATAGCATAGCTAACAAAAAAGTCAGACATCGGTAGCCAGCCTATTTTATTCATTTCTTTGAAACAATTTAGAATGGTATCAGTGGATTACTTTTTTTTTTTACAGGGATTAAATAAAGATTGGTGGAGTTTGTCCTCTTTTTTGAGATGCATTCATTCATAGCAGTGTCAAAATGCATATTTTACCAAGATCGTTGGTCACGTTCAGCAGGTGGTTGCTCATATCAGTGTTTATATAACAAAAGCAATCCATGTATTACAATTGTAGATGGAAATGACAGGTGGTCACTCATAGCAGGTTTAATGTAATACATTACTTGTAATTGAGACAGTGAACTGTTGTTTGCATCATAGTCCAAAAGAAAATCATTAATATTTTACCTTTCATTTGTCCTCAATATTTGCTGACTAGTGAAGAATGTTACTCTTATTCAACAGAAAGCAGCATTAAAGCCTAAACAGTAAATTAAATGTTTATTAAGCTCAGATTGTTGGCCTTCGCATAGGATGTCAATGAAAACAGGTATGATTTGGCACATTCTGGAAAGATCACTTGCACTAAAATTTCAAGTCATTTACTTAAAATCCAACTACTTCCAAAAAATACATGCAGGATCCAAGTTAGTGCCCGACATAAGCAAGATAGTCTTGGTGCATTCAAAGTTAGAATTAAAGTACTGGATGTCAACAAAATTGAAGAAATATTAAGCAAATATATAATACCTAAAATGGCTTGAACATATTTACAAAATACCTGGCATAATTCTTTTCAGCTGCAAACAAGCTTTCACATCAAAATAATTTAAACATGTGATAAAGCCTTCACTTTGGATTGTTGCAGGTGCTGTCCGTTCTATTAAACTCAACCAAAATGCACCGGTTAGAGCAAAAACTCTCTTATCCCTCATTCAAATGTACATATATTTCTCATAAAGTTGAACGTATAATTTTTGAAATCATCTAGGTTCTATTATCGAATCAAAATATAATTGACAGAAAAAAGAAAATTTTAATTGCTTGACAGCCAACTAGATAATTGGGATATACCAGCTTTACTCTGTTTAACTCACAGAAGGTGATGCTTACTTGAATTTAAACTCTGAAACTGAAGAGTTGTTACCTAGATTCCCAATTGTATGATATATCAGTCTTCTCTAATTGATCATGACTTTTTACTTTATCATGTCCTACCAAAATAATAATACGAACTATATTAAAAGAAAAATCTTCTGCTTTCATTACGTGGTCATTTACTTGGATCCCAAACTGCAAACATTACACCCTTATATTTGAAGAGTACCATACAACAGCACTTAATGACATAAAGAAAAATTATGTACCTGTGGTGAACAAGCATTATTTTCCTCTTGTTTCTTGAGGCTGTCTCTAAACTGAAGAAATAGAAGGGAAAAAAGTCATGGCCACAAAAATAAAAAGTTAAAAATAACTAGATATAATTAGTTATTACTTTTATAAAGAAAACAACATTATAAAAAGAGCTGAGTGTTATTTAGATAACTATTTTCTGTGCTGCTATTATGTGCAACTGGTAATGATATATTTCTAGGAAAAGGAACCTGTGGATTTAATACATGTAGAACAGTATGTGAACAACACTTTGTTGTAATTCTTCCAGGATGAAACCATAAAGAATATTTTTAGGGTATCTGATCTAATGATAAACTGGACAAATTGGAAACACACTGTTCATGGATAAATTGTTTTATTTTGCATTTATAAGCAGTT
Organism: Unio pictorum; assembly: GCA_030141615.1. NCBI lineage: Eukaryota > Metazoa > Mollusca > Bivalvia > Unionida > Unionidae > Unio > Unio pictorum. Next base: position 9,969,913 of record JARLTB010000113.1, read on the forward strand.
ATCATTGTTTGCAAAGACCCATTTTTAGCCTCCTTAGTTCCCCAATTCGAGACTATTGTGTGCCCCTCCCTCAACCAATATAAAACATTGGATTACATTATGGCTTAGCTTGCACCTTAAAACCATATGTCAATAATTAGAGTTATCCAAAAAATTAGAACATGTAGATAGAAATGTAAATGAGAAAGAAGGAAGAGAATCCAGATATAGTTAGAAGAGCAAAGACAAACATACACATGTATTATAAAAAAGACAGATGGATGGGTAGAGAACGGTTTTGGAAATAGTGACAGGCATCAAAAAAATCTTTGACAACCTGACTGCTTAGAGCCAGTAATGTCGGCACTTAGAATTCACAAACTGCCGGTGGCTAGGTTAGAACTTAAAAGTGAGAAGATCTGTATACTTACAAATATTAAAATTTGAATATATAACCGACAAGTTAAAATATCAATGTTTATTTTCTATCGTCTAAACATGCCTTAAATAGTAAATACTCACATCACTAGTGTGACTGCGCCAGAAAATGTGAGGCTGACATTAACATTGACTACAAGATGGAAATGACGGATTATCAGAGTATATCGTGTGTAATAAACGATCAATAACGGGCAGTTATGTTATTGAAGAATGAGGTACATTTTGCACAAAAGGTGTTGATCTATGTACATAAACTGTGGAGATAATGCAGAGTGTAAAACTAGTGTTACAAAGCATTACTATTTGAACATGACTACTCTTTCTAAATATTTTTACCATAGAAACTTGAGCTTGCCCAAGCCAAATTTGAGATTTCTTGGGTGTAAGGAAGGTGGAAATGTAAAGCCGTACAGGCTGGGTCATATTCACTAACCAAGGTTTACTGAGACATTAGTTCTACATTGACAATGAATTAACTGGATCAATGACCCTTGGTTTGCAAAGAATCAGATGGGCATCATTTGAAATGTTTTGTTGATGGAATTCATTGATTTTATGATATAAAGTAGGGGAATTGAAATTATTTGGATTTTCTTGTATTTCAGTATGAAAAAAGTCAAGACTGGTTGATTTTAGATTAGTTTAGAAATACTATACGATAAAATGATTATGGGTACAAGGTCTTTATCAATGTGTAACTTGTACCTATTCACTCCTAAAGATAAAATAAAGTCTGAACTTTATGTTCATTTTGTGCGTGATTAGGTTAAATTTAAATTTAAAATCAATTTGTCTTGATATGTCTATACTGAAAGACAAGAACATTTTTCTTTCTACAAACATCTGCAATGTGCACATTGTCCAGAGATTTCTTTCAAATGGCAAAGATCATGAATCTGGATATGGTGTTAGCAATAAGTAAAAAATAATTTAACATCAAATAAACAGACTGCTATATAATTTCAAACCCATGGGTATAGATGGTTCATTCATGCACGACAGAAACTGCAGTCTTTCTTACCATTCTCTTTCCATGTGTGAGCACAGCCGTCATGATTCTGATTTTTCTGTGATTCTGTTATTTGTCTGGTTCAGTTCAGAAGATGACAGTGTTTGGGACCCATGAGTGACAGATTAGAAATTTAATACTGAATAAATAAATGACAAATTTGTGTCTATTTTTAAATATGCTTGATATTTTTCATTCTTAAAATTGGTCAGGAGTGGTGAGTTTATTAACAAAAGGAAGGGCAAGCAAATATTCTTAAACTATAAATTAGCATTTTTAAAGTGCCAATTACCATTATTCTTTAGACTGAAACTGACGAAATCTATTCAAATAATATGGTGCCTGGCAAATTTGTTAGGCGGTAAAGTATGAACCTTTCAAAATCAATATCAAAATATTAATTTCTGCAGTTTGAATGAGCATAAGGCTGATTAGAAAATGATGCATACTTCGATTTTTTCTTTTAATGAATGCGTATTAACAAAATACTTACAAAAGCACCTACGTGCACCTAAATTTCCGGAATTTCTTTTGGCTCATCTAGTGCCATAGCATGGTGCCGGAAACAAAAGACACGCATGCGCGAAGACGGGATTTCCAACATGGTCTAAAGACGGTTTACTGTTTTTTTTTCAGTGTGAGATCATAACGAAGTAAAAGGTAAAATTGGGTTCATTTTTAATAAGTATTTTTTATAATAAAATAGACATATTAGATTTCATTTTTATGGTTTTCGGAACTAGGGTCTTTGGTAACTGGGGTCTTTGCGTAATGAGACCCAAAGGGGAGTGTGGCAATTAAAGACCCCACTTCCTACGGAACACACACACACACATACATGCATTCATACATGCATACATACATACATACACACACACACACACACACACGCACGCACGCACGCACGCACGCACGCACGCACGCACGCACGCACGCACACACACACACACACACACACACACACACACACACACACATACATACATACATACATACATACATACATACATACATACATACATACATACATACGAATAATGAGGACTTGTATAGCGCCTAATCCTTAGAAGCTCTATGCAAATTATAACATCTATAAAGATAGGACTAAAAAAACAAAAAAACAAAAAACAAAAACAAAACAGGAAGTTGGAAATTAAAATAAAAGCTTATTCTAACTAACGAAAGTGTTAGAATACATTTATATTCAGCTCAGCAAATGTCTACATAGAAATCTTAAACTGAGAAACTGAAAGCCTTTCAGACCTTATATAATTGACGAGGTCTTGACTTTTTCACGTTGTGGTCCTAAATGAATAATAATAATAATTCAGGGATACTGCTATGCACCAATTGATTGGAGATCTGGTAATTGCAATCTGAATTCATGGAGACTTTAATATATACAAGAAACAATACATAAACGTATTCTGCAACCTTGACTTTTAACTCCTAAAGTCATGCATGCAGTGACTACTGACAAAGTTTCATGTTCCTTAAGTACAATAGGAAATCAAACTAACGATGAAACATAAATCTAGGATATATTGGATATTAATACAATGATTAAATGTTTGAATAATTTATCAAATAATAACGATGTGATTTAATGATATATTTATTTTAAGGTTGCGAGCTCATTTGGTACTTCTATAATGGCAGGGATGCTTAAAAAGAAATCTTTCTGAAATATAAAAATGTCTTAGTAGTAAATCAGTACTTACAAAATATTTGGACACTGATTTGCGAACTCGTCGTTCCAAAGTCTGTGAATCCAATGCATGTATATCGTCCAGCATCATCTAATCGAACAGTATTAATTTTAATTGAAGGGTTTGAGATGTCCCAGAATACCCTCGTGGTGGGTTGAAGATATATCGATCCAGAACTGTTTTTTTTAAACCATTCTACACTTTTAACCGTACTGCAATGTCCGTCGATATCACAATGCAGAGTCAAATTAACTCCCACTCCAATACTGTAATTGTACTCATTGACCGTAACTGTTGGTTTATCTGCACAGAAATGAAAACTAAATTAAGGTTATTGCATTCCATTTTGCTTTTTGTCCTCTTCAGTATATGCACATAATTTAACACTGATATTCTGATAATCGAGGCAACGTTTTGTGTTATTTAAAAGATTACTCTAGAATTTACGACAGGTAGCTTAATCTTAATACATTAAATACCAACATGCTGCGTCGATTTGTTTGCAATATATCAACAGTACTACAACATGTTATAATCAGTGTATTATATTATGTTCAACCTGAAAGTAGATTAAAATATAAAATTATTTGCATCCCTTAATTGTCAATATATTTGTACTATTAATTGTCATGGGGCAATACATTATCGTCCCTTTTTAATAGAACGGAAGAAACAATACACTTACACCCAACTCTGAGCTCGATATCATTGCCCTTTGACGAGCCGACTTCTGTTGTTCCCTCGCATACATATATCCCTGTATCGTTTTCAATGGCTTTTTTAATTCTAATGGATGCGTCAGGTCCTAATCATCTCCATTCGTACTTCGTTTCATTTGTTAGTGGAATTAGTGACGCGGAGTATCGTCTGTACCATGTAACATATTTTACTGGAACGCCACCTCCATTAACACTACAGTTCAAAACAATATCCTCTCCAACGGTGATGAATAACTGAGTTTGCTGAACAATCACTACATGAAGATCTGCAATTATATATATATATATATATATATATATATATATATATATATATATATATATATATATATATATATATATATATATTGATTGATTGATTGATAGTAAGAAAGAAAGACACACAAACACACATACATACGAATGATGAGGACATGTATAGCGCCTAATCTTTAGATGATCTATGCAAATTATAACACCTATAATGATATGACTACAAAAAATAAAAAACAAAAACCATGAAATTGGAAAACATAAACAATACCGAAAATAATTATGGTAGAAAACATTATTAAGTCTTTAAGTTTGTTGTTACAGCCAAAAAAGAAAGGGATCACTGTATCTTTATGTCTAATTTCAATGGATACTTCATTCCCAATTGCTGGCCCTATTATGCAAAAGAACGTTGTCAATATGACTTAATTTTCATAGTGGGAACAGCTGTTAGGATCTTCGATATCTTTGCCTGGTTTGGGAGTTGGTATTACGGCTGCTTCTTTCCAGCTCTTAGGTACATTACCAGCAATCCATAAATCATTACAAATTTTAAGAAGTAATGTTAGAGAAGATTCTGGGAGGTGTTTCAAGAACTGGTAATGTACTTCGTCAGGCCCAGCGGATGTATCATGGGCCTTGTCTAATGCCTCCCTAAGCTCCAATAAAGAAAACAGCTGGTTATAATTTTCAGTGTTGTTCGATGTAAATTTTTAACGTGACTTTTCTTTTTGAGATTTTAGTCTTCTAAAGCCATATGAATAATTAGATGATGATGAGTTTTTCGAAAAACTATCGGCAAGAATATTTGCTATGTCACGTTTCGAACTGAAATTGACATTGTTTAATTTTAGATGTCGAATAGAATTGTGTTTCCTCTTTCCATTTATTTTTCTAATAGTATCCCAAACTTGTTTCATTGAGGAACGAGAGTTTAAAGAAGAAATATATTTCTTCCAGGAGACACGTTTACATTCTTTGATTGTGCGTCGAGTTTCAGCCCGGGCAATACGATATTTATTTAAATTTTCGAGCGTTGGACGATTGTTGAATGTTTTTAATGCTTCTCGGCGTTGTCTAATGGCTTCTTTGCATTCCTTGGTTACCCAAGGTTTTTGCGAGCTCTTACTGTTCGTTGAGGACTTAGGAATAGATTCATCTGCAATTGAAATTAAAGCGGAGGTAAAATGCTGTATAGGATTAACAGCGTTTAATACTGTATCATTATTTAGTCTAGTTTTACATAGTGTTTCAAACATAGCCCAGTCGGCATTCTTTATATTCCATTGTGGAATTGCGTCATCAATTTTGGAGTTATTTTCAATAGTGATTGGAAAGTGATCACTGCTGTGAAGGTCATCAGCGACCTTCCATTCATAGTCCAAAAGCAGTGAGTGAGAGCAAATTGTCAAATCTATGCATGTGTACGTACCCGTTCCTGGGTGTAAATATGTTGGTGAGTTGGTGTTATATAGACACAGATTGTGTCTAGAAATGAAATCTTCTACTTTATGGCCTCTGTCGTTTATGTGATTTGATCCCCATAATATGTTATGGGCATTAAAATCCCCGAGTAAAACGAAGGGCGCGGGAAGTTGTTCAAAAAGATTGTCCAAGTCCTTTTGTACTAGGTTGGTGTTTGGTGGTAAGTAAATGGAACAAAAAGTAATCACTCGATGTAGAGTGACACTTACAGCAATGGCTTGTAAATTTGTGTTTAAAGGAATAACTCTGTAAGGGGCTCTATTGTTCACAGCAATAGAGACTCCTCCTGAGGCCCTGTCTGCGTTTTGAAAGTACGCATTAAACAGGGAAAAGTTTTTAAAAGTATTTTTTTCTGTCTCTTTCAGGAATGTTTCCTGTAAACATAGTACAGCAGGATCGTGTTCATTTAAAAGCAGAATAATATAATTGTAGTTTGCTTTAAGTCCTCGACAGTTCCATTGTATGATGGTGTTCTTCATTATAATGTTATGCTAGAGATTCTGGAGCTAGGTTAGACTATTCGCGGATTAAGTATGTGTTGTTATTTGTCTGGAGGAAGTACGGGAGTATATTTAGTTTTATTAGGTTTGGAGCTACTTTGAGTACATGGAGCAGTTTCTTCTGCATCCATGTCTTCAAAGTCTCCAAACCTGTTGTACAGTTTAATGGGGTCATCTGACCCCTTTTGCTGTTTATTTGTTTGTGCTTTGTGTTTCTGTCTTGGTGATTTTGGTGGTGGATTGTTATTAAAAGTTGTCTGAGTTGATGTTGTGCTTTTCTGTGGCTTATAATTAGGGATATTGGCACTTGTGGTTGAATCGGGCTGATCCGTCTGTGTTTGGGCGTCCTTCGTGCTTTTTGGATTGTGCTTTACGACTGTGGAGAAGGATGGGCCAGGAAGGGATGTTTTCGCCTGGACAAGTTTTCTGGCCTCTGGGTAAGGAATGTTCGAAGTAAACTTTACCCTCTGAATTTCCTTCTCATAATCACTCTCATCAGGAAGCTGATTGTAGAGCAACTCCGCATTGTGTCAGTTGTGGCAAGGAACATCAAGCCAGTTCCAAAGATTGTGATACAGTTTAAGTGAGAATAACCAGTATAGTATGTACCTAATGAGTCATTGTTTAAAGTTTCGTTTTCGACAATAATAATAATGTTAAAATATTGCTGAAGTTAATAACAGGGTGCTAGAAATTAAGTACTAAATTTCACAATACGAAGAATAAAGACTGAATTTTCATCTCCTCCAAATGGGGATTACTTAAAACATCTTGGATGTAAACACACACGTGTGGGCATCAATGATAATATCGTCCCCGTTTTAGGTAAAGACCAATTTTTAAAACTGGTCATATAAACTCTTTAGAGTAAATATTACAAAAGGAACAAAATAGGTTTCATTACTGATAGCAAAGACAGTAAACGATTTAAAGAGTCCCTGCCTAGTGTGTAAACAGTGACATAAATAAAATAGACAGGTACGAGAATACCGGTTAGATTTACCTTCGGAAGACCAGTCACGATTTCAGTGACTTTAACAAAACTTAAAATATACGAGAATATACTAGAATCAGATAAAAGCAATATGAATAAACATTTGATTTGTTTTTACAGGTTGTTCAGTTCTGGCGGTTATCGTAATGATATCAGTTTTCTTGAAGAGGAAATGCTATTCGTCATCACAGAAAGGTGAGTTGCCTATGTTGTCCTCTCTTTATTACATTTCCGCAGGTTCTCTTAATGGCAGGCCTATAAAGTAGGTTTTTCTTTCTCAACGTTGACATAACGTCGCCATTAGAAGTTGTCTGAGCATGTTGTATATATGTATAGCAACAAGTTAATGGCTTCAAAGGATAAATAGTGGACGGAAGGATAAAAAATGTGAAGTGTAAGTGATGGTAGATCGTGTTATCATTGATGGGTGAAGTCATAAAGAGACGTGCTGTTATAGACGACGTATCGACATACATACGGATAGACATGCAAAGATATGGAAAGAGGGAGAGACTCGTACGTATCGTCTATTTACACAGCAGCCATATTATACATGCTGGGGAGAAGCTATGTTTGGTATTTGGCTGTTCATTAAGTTTGTATCTCAAACATCGTTTGTGTTTATGTTGGGGTATTCAGCTCTTAAATAACCATATTTTTTATTATTATAGACGTTTAAATCAGTGTTTACTTGCATTGCAGGAAACAAAATTGCGATGCCCCACATCCTCTGGAATATATACAGTGTGAATCACAACTCATGGTCAACGCGGATCATAGGTATATGTCGATCTATGTTAACAAGCACATGTCCTGTTGATTCTTCTTACAAGTGCCCACTTATTATATGGCCTGTATGTGACACTTTACAATTCAATGTTTTACTTTCCCTCTCAGTTCCCTATGAAGCGTTAGTGTGCCGGATCTCAACCAGAAGATGTGGGTCCAAATACTGTGTAGACCAGTCCAAAATGGACATGTTACACATTTGACTATTTCTGGGAAAATTTCACAATGTCAAAAATTATATTCGAATGTAAACTACAAACTTACCATGGTGGAAGTATAAATAAGTAATATAAGGATATCTATCAGTAAGACGTCTAAAGTTACCACTGGGATACATTGCGTTATGCAAACTAATGAAAATGGCTTGTAAACAATATTAAATTGTTTGTTGAATTCTGACCCCGAAAAGGCTATATAGCACAGGATCAAGACAATGATCCGTATATACTGAACACCCTTGTTATGTGAAGAATATTACATCAAACTTAAACAAGGAACCTATAATTTGCTACCAACTACTTTACACAGTATAGGTTGAAAACTAAGTTTACATTCGAACATAATAAATGGATTGATCTACACAGTATTTGAACCCTCATATTGTGAGCCCGGCAAACTAACGCTTCATAGGGAACTAAGAGGGAAAGTAAAACATTGAATTGTAAAGTCACACATAATAAATTTGCACTTGTAAGAAGAATCAACAGGACATGTGCTTGTTAACATAGATCGTCATATACATATGTACAATGGTGGAAGAGGAAATGAAACAGTGTCCTACAATCTTTCCTCTTATTGAAACATTACTAAATATACATTTATCCCTCCCTCCTCTCTCTCTCTCTGTCTCTCTCTCTCAATCTCTCTCTCTCTTCATTAGCGTTCATTGTAATTGTCATATAAATTGCAAAAACAAATCCCTAACAGATGAAAAGAGCACTTTTATGATTTATGAATTAATGCGAATAAAGAGGTGGCCTTTATGTGTAGGGGAAGTTTATACTACGTACCCATGATAAGAAGGAGACTATATAATTGCAACGAAAGCGAGGAAATTAAACGGGGAGGCCGGACTTACATGAACAACGGGGACAAAGGTCATGCATAATCTTGTCAACGTGTATTCAATAGGAAAATGAAACGGTTGAAAATAAACATTTTTCCTTGGCGAGTTGGAACACTGGAAATTACAAGAAATCTAATAACAACTTTCTAATTTTTTAATTCCTGTAAATATTTAGATATTACAAGTTGTTGTGAAACTTACTCAGGCAATGTCTAGTTACAAAGGTTTTGATTTCTCTGAGGGACACGTTGTTGAATTATGAACATAAAAAGAAATGTAACATAGAGAATACAGGCTTAGTAGTAGTATCTACTAATTTATGGGAACTCAAAGTATTGTCTCGAGGGTCCATAATGATACACAACACTGCTTTGTTCTTTACATTAGTCCAGATTTATTCTACACAATTATCTAGAAATTTGTTTCTTTTTCACTGGAGAAGAATTTTTTACCTACCCAAATGAATGCATATGCAGAACAAAATTATAAAGAATTAAAACCACACATAATGTTGCTGTTTCGATCTTTGCAGGTGACTTTAACTTCTGTATCAATAATTATGTTGGACTATGATCTGCCGGAAACATTTCCGCTATCGCTTAACCGGATTGAAGCACAGCTGTTCGGTTTTTATGCTTTTTTGTGATATATGTTCTTGTTGTTTATCTTGGTCTACATTAGGAGTGGCCGGCCTGGTGTCAGGATAATATGATTGGGTGGGACATCATCCTACATGTCTGCGGCATGATGCCCCAGTGATAGACATTACTATAAACTGCCTCACTGTAGGCATCATAGCGATATGACTGACAAATTGTTAAAGCTAGGTTAAAAATCCTAATCAAACAAACAAAATCGTCTACATTATTGTGTTTCATCATGCACTAGCTGTTCAGTTCGTATGTGTTTCTTCATCTCTTTGTTTTCGAAACGAGAAAAATTAGAATGTTTCACAGCTGTTCTGATCCATTTCTACAACGTCCTTTGCGCTTGAATAAACCGCCGTCACGTGATCCCCAGGCAATCCGTTCATGCTCAGATAGACCCTCATTAATTGCTTTAAACAACCACTCCTTTGCTCTCCAAACTACAATGTACTCTAGACTAAATGAACTGGGACACTACATTCGTCATTACTTATTTTTTTCGGAACCGCACAAAGAAATGTTGTTTCAAAGCTCTCTTTTGTAGAATAGGAAGTATAATTCCAGTTTTCTCCGTTTCGCCCTTTCCGTCTAAACAATTTAAACATTCATTTTAATAACCTGGTGCAAATCGCTTTGAAATCGTCATCCGTTGTGTCAACTATCTCAGAGCAACCACTGCGTATTGCATTATTCAATGTCCAATCAGTATGACAACTTGAAAGCGCACATAAATAGTTTTATAATGATCAGAAGATCAACGTCTTCTTCATGACAGAACAATGGCTATAAACATCAAGCGATGGGCCCAAGTTCACGGATCTTAAACCCACCGGTACTTCATCATGTCGTTTCCCGATTATTCTTGGAGATTTCAACTTTCACTTTGATTGTCCTGGAAACCCATAATCATCAAAATTATCGACTCCATTGTAGTTTTCAAACTTAAACAGACAGTTAACCAACACCATACATTAACATGGTGATATTTTAGACTGCATTCTACTTTGACCTGATAATACTATTCTAAGGTCAACCCTTGCATACCACGAACTTGCATCAGATCACCTCTGCATTCTTTATCGTCTCGACGTATCAGTCCCTGAACCTCAGCTTTTATTTGCTACTAAGTGAACCTCCGTATGATAAATAGAATCATACGAATGCATGACATCCAATCATACTTAACAGCTTGCTTACCTCCTACAGGAGAACAACTCGATAACTGTCTGCTTTTAATGCTAGATAAATATGACCCAGCCACATAGTGCAGAGTATCAATTAAAAAGTGTATACCGTGGCATAGCAGTGTTAGCGACCAGCTTTGCTGTGCTTAAAGAGACCGCCGTAAAGCGGAGACGCTTTGGCTTTCCACCATACTCTCTTTTTATCAACAAATCTACGAAGTCGCTACAAACAAAGTCCATTTAGCTAAATTATCCCACTACAGTACTAAGATCACGGAGAGATTCATCTGTAAAGAGCTATTCGAGACAACTAACAAACAAATGTCAAGGAACAAATGTACTACCTTCTCTGTAGTAAACCTTCCGGAAATGTTTGCAAGCTTATTCCATGAGAAGGTACAAACCATTAGAAATAAGCTTGTCATCACAATTTCAATTGAATCTTTGTCACCATACAACCACAACCGTTAGCCGCATTTAAACCTGCCTCTATTGATATAGTACGGACAATCGTGATGACGAGTGCATCAAAGTCATGTAAACTTGATCCAATTCCAACATTACTGCTGATGGAGTGCTTAGATCCAATATTGCCTTGACTTACAGATGTTAATAATATCTCTCCCTCTCATCTGGTTGATTCTCATAATGTGTCAATACTGCAATTGTAAAGCCTTTGCTGAAGAAACAAACACTCGACCATAACGATTAAAGGCATACATCCTAAGATTTTCGACTTTTTTGTTCTTGAAAATGCATGATATTATGAAAAGTATGGTAGAAATAATGAGTCATTAGAGTCATTCAGTTTCAAAAAATGTACAACTGTAAGTTTAATCAATGAAAATATAACGATTTTCTGTACGGAAAATTAAAATTTAAAATTAGGGTAGCTAGGTACTCACACACACACACACACACACACACACATACATGTTAATATATATATATACTGAATATTATTTATAATGTACTAAGTACAATGCAAAACTGGCTCAGATATACATATTAAATTCAGGAATGCAGGGGTCATGTTACCAGGCGAGGAGACTTTGACCTCTTGATTTTTTAGACGTAAAATGACTGGTTGCACTTTATACCTTCCTTGATGTACCCATTAAGTTCTGGCAGTGTTGTAATCCAAGGCAAAATGTATTTATGCAGTGTTGATACCAATTAGTCTACGCGGACAAACAGACTCTTACACATTCACAGGGGTGTTTTAATTACTAACTGACCTTTAATCCTGTTTGCAGCAATATATCACTGCTGAGTTCATGAAATTGGGCCTACTGTACAGTGATGAAAATATACCAAATTCTGTTTCAAAATTGTAACAGTGTGTGTGATTTGGAGTTTTAACATACCATGAACAATTTTTCAGTCATATTTCTATGATGTTTGTAGTGTGACAGTTTATAGTGATGTCTAGCACTGAGGCATCATGCCGCAGACATGTAGCATGACATCCCACCCAGTTACATTATCCTGACAGTAGGACGACCAGTCCATACACTAACCTCTTAATGGTGAGCAACAAATGAGGCAGCTGTTAATACCATTTTTATGTCTTTGGTATGACCTTGCTAGGGATCAAGGCCTCCACAACCTCTTACATCTGATGTGGATGCTCCTACCACTAGGCCACTGGAACGGTCAACACCAGTATGTAAATAGTAATTTGTTGTTAACAAATATAATCGGTAAAGATCATTTCTAATTGATTTTTTTTTAAAAAAGCAACAAAAACCCCAGAAGTTAACAGCATTTTTTTCTTTATAAAATTAGTTTGAAACTGTATGTGAACCGGTAATGGCAGACATCGCTGCACCTGTGATAAACCACTTCATTACATTGTATTCTTAAAAAAATGGGCAAATAAATTCAGGAAAATATATAATATAATTTAAACAAAATCTAAATATTTTGTGTTAGAAGATTTAGCCTAAATATGTAATAATGAAATCAGAAATATGGGACAAATCTATGTTGTGGAATTCGAAACAATGTTGTTAAGCTCAATACTGTTTTCTGAATTAATTCATTTTCATGAAAAAACATGCATACATACATACATACATACATACATACATCCATACATACATATATACATACATAGTAGTGAAGCAAAAACTCTTATAAGCAATGCATATCGCTGCTATAAGTATTTAGGCAAATAATAAAACCATAAATATGCAGTCATAATATTGGATGTATGTAATAAATCTAAAAAGTGTGTAGTTAAATTAAGATGCACTCACATGGCACAACACATGTTCTTTGATGGGTTGTGTTGGAAAAAAGGATCCAGTTCAGTTACATTTCAATTTTAATGCTTCAGTGTGTTGTCTATAGATAGGTACAATAATATTTAGAGGGAGCAATGAAATCAAGATGAAGAATATGGATTGAAGTCATTTGCTCCAATGTACATTTTTTCTTCTTCAAAGTATGCTAGAAATCTTTCTGACTGCAATTTTACACAAAACATTTAGAAAATAAAATTATTAAAAGGTACTTTATTATGCAATAATACCGACTTGCAATTACATGATTTTAATCTTGTTACTCCTTTAAGACTAAATGAATTACAATGCATAGTTTCTGCTGTGCTTTTTTAATACATCATATGGCCAAAATACACTGCATTTACCTCAATCTAAGCATACATATAAGACAAGTATAAATGCAATGGGTATAAAAAGTTTGAAAAGGTCTTACATCTTGTGGTTCAAATGCATGTTTTTTTAAAAGCTTTAAGAACATAATCAACAGTAATCTGAAGATAAACTGAATCTTGGAAATCAAACAGATGCTGGACTTTGGCTCATATTAGACACTTCAAGAAGACTTAGTCAAAGTCTATATGGGTCCATGGTAAGGATCATTTCTTACCATACAATCACTAGAACAGTCTCTCCATAACAATTTGATATCAATAGGTGTTACCTGACTAAAAGGCATAAATCATTTTAACTTAAAATGAGATTTCTGCTTTGTAACAATCTCTTCTGTAGGTGGTGGTGGTATTGGACCAAGTACATCAGCTATTCACCTATGATCATTTATGTCCAAAACAACTGGATGGTTCATTCCAACTCTATCATCTAACCTCATTTTGAATATTTTTATAATTATTGCCGGAATATACAGGTACTGTTGATCAGCTTTCTTTGGGTTTGCAGACCATCTCCCACTTTTTTGTTGAATGACCTTTGGTATCTGACAAGAAAATGCAAACATTTCACTGACAATGTCATTTTATATTTTTTTAATTCTCAAAAGTCCAAATAAAAACTGCATACAATTACATGTAACAAATCTATTTGCTACAGATGAAAATGTCAATATAGCAAACCTGTATCTAACCCATATATCATAAAAATGTTTAGATTCTTTACAGAATTTTCTAATTACATTAGACTAATTCTAACCAAAATTGGTTTATGAAATTTATTTTAAAAAATTTCTTCTGTTAAAGATTAAATTATACCACAAACAGATGGTTTATCAACTTTCAGGTAAAGCATTAATATTTTAACAAAAATGAATTATTTTGATAACAAACAAGAATAAAGTTTATTACCTTATTGTTCCATCTGTGTTTACAATCACATCTCTGTCAATATGATTGTTATGATCAAGAGTTGCCAACAGATTCCTAGCTCTGAAAGCTGGTGGCTTATATGAATGTTCTTTGGAGGCAAATAATACAATCAAACATCTGGAAATTCTTCAGTTCTGGTGTACTTCTGAAACAAAGTAAAATGCCAAAATAAATAAATTGATTCAGATGCAGAAAACTATTTCAAATTTATAAATCCCAATAAATCTGTTTTGATAAAAATGCCAATGTACAGTAGAATTATACAGGCTTAGAATAATCAACTCATTCCACCCCTACAATATTTTTCCCTTGTCACCTGAAATGGGGGTAGGGAACGCATTTGTGGACTAATTTTGAATACATCGAAATACATCTGCTTCCAAGAATTTTTTGCTTAGATATATGCCTAGGTGTGCTAGAAACATCATTCGGCATCTGCATAAGGGTAAAAGTTGGAGTTTTTTCTTCTTCTGACCCATCATTTTCCTCCTGGCCACTTTTTACTTCCAATCCCCAATTTATCCTACTTCTGCAAATGTTTATCTGTCTGTGTATAGCTCAGACCGATGTGAATTAGATTGCAACCAAAAAAGTAAAACATCCGAAAACAAAACAATGGGCATGTGCACAAAAATCGGGTAAAGCTTGACCCCTCCCTCCCTGTACACATGCATACTTTTTGTTTTTACACACACACCATCTGCGTACATGCAATTGCCCTCCCCATTCTGTAGAACAACCTATATTTAATCCACACAGAAAAGATCAAGGATTAATAATATTATGTATTTATTATAACAGATAGTCCACCAATGTTGAATGTCTGGCTGCATCAAAGAAATAAGCTGTGTAACTTTAAAAAGTTTGTCGATTGTCCACTAAAACTCAAACACCAACTGAACCCAGTCAAGCAGGTTACATATTAGACAAATTACTATCGAGGTATATGTCTACATACATTATCAGCAGACCAGCCACCCCCATACACAAGCATATAAATTTGGGTAAACCCCCTTGCCCTCTCCATGTGTACTAAACGGACAAACCATAACTATGTGTGGTTTGTATTTATAATACAATGTATTCATATTCTTACTATGATAACCAGTATATCTTCATTTTTTAAATTATGCATTAACACTATATTTAAGATATATTGTAATTACACATTTTTTAAACTTGTATGTTCATACACTGCAAAGAAAGCTTTTGTGGGAGCAACTTTCTGATTTATACACAAATACCATCCACAAATACCAATACAAGTCTATACATGTATATATATGGTTGTTTTTAGTATACTTAACACGAATATTCTCCTTTATTGTATTTATCACAATTATTTTTGTTAGTATACTTTTTCTAATGGGTTGATACAACTTTTAGACTTTTCATCATAACACTTTCCTTCTCCTTAAGTTTTTCAACTTCAGACAAGACTGATTCTCTTATCATTTATCTTGGTTATTATAATGGGAATGATAATAATAATAATAATAATAATAATAATAATTTATTTAAAGGGGTGACTCATTTAGTCAAAGACTATTCTCCCTTGAGGCTCTTTAACTAAAATACAAACAGTATGATGAGGAACATATCAATAACAAAAAAAGACATGTGCCAACAATTTACAACAAAAATATTATTCTAAATAAAACAAACCATATTTTAACAAAATGTACAATCTTTACCAACTGCAAAATATTAAAATAGCATAGAATGATACATTTCCAGGTGCATCTACCAAAACATGTGTAAACAAGTAAATATACATAAAATTTAATAAAATGTAGTAATACTTACACAGATGCCATATCTGATTCTGATGTGGTTATATCAGACACAGCAGGAATTTGTATCCTATGAATTGTTGGCACAGGTGTAGAAGTTGTGACCATGTCTTCTTTGACATTCCTCTGTTTCTGATGTTTTCCTTGCACTGGCATTAAATTTATAACTAATATAGCAAGGGAAAATAAATGTTTCATTAGACATAAAAATTATATATATTTTACAAATAATAGTGAATGAATGAATGTTAAATTAAAGTGAACCAGCCACGATGGGTCATTATTCACTGTTTTATCTTTCGAAAGAAAGTTATTTATTTTTTCCCGTGGGGTAAGGAATGGTGCCACATCCCCACGGGCGTTTATGCACACATAGTGTGCTATTTAATTTGGTCATGCATAAAATATTCTTAACTGTATTGCATTACTTTTCTTTACAGCCATCACCATTTACATTATAAATAATTTGTATTTTTAAAAAAACAGTAGTGACTGCTTGCCTCTAAATAAAGTCTTATGGTTGCGTGCGAAAATGAAGTTGATCATTAAATCACCTTTTGTAGCCTCAAAAACAGCTGCAGTATGTCATGTACATGCGGATTTCAGCGATATTGTTACTGGGCTGTGAATTTTAGTTCAAGCTAAATGGAATAATGCCAGTTTATATAAAATATGTTATTCTAAGAGTTATGATAAATAGTTAACAATACAGAAATAAAACAGCGGTATAAAAACTTGACTGTTCATTGCAAAATTGAGACTCACCAGTATCCAGCAAGAATTTGGCGACCTCTGGATTATTTTCCAGGCTCAAAGTGGACTTCTTTTTATTCCATCGTTCATGCTGGTCACCAATACATATGAATGTGCTGCCATAATTTGCCCAAAGAGCTTTTTTCCCCTCCTTTCAGAATATAAGTTTTGGTTTTCGATCTAGTTGTGGACACGCCATTATTTATGTAAACACGTGTTTGCGCATGGCTAAAATTCTTAATCTTCGGGAGAGGTCAACACAGAGGTTACATGAATATTGGCGTGGCAACTAGAGAATTTTTCTCTGGCAGACAATACTTAAAAATCGCGTATTTTATCACACAATTAGCGATACTAGCCTGATTTCGGCCTCAGTAACAGCATAAAATCGTAATTTTTCAACTAAATAAGTAATTACGAACTGAAAAAAGAACAAAATAATTTCATTCGTTTTTACTTAAGTTGTATGCCTCTAAAGAACTAACACCCAGTTTATAATCTCCCGTTAATATAAAAAAAATCTTAGAAAACGTTGTACTAACACAACTCGTATCTCATCTGAATTCAAAGTCATGGATGACTTGTAACAAGCTGCAGTTGAATGATGATAAAACCGAGGCCATTCTGATCATAACACAAAAGCTTTCACATTCACATCCTTTACCTCAGACATTAATAGCCGCACCACCAACATTACATATACAGGTCAGTACCAAACCTAGTTGTTACTCTTGACAGTTCCCTCACATTGCACCAACATGTCATAAACATATGCAAGGCTGGATATCTTGAACTGAGACGCATCAGTTCCTTACGCAAATATATTTCAGTTGATGACAGTAAACCACTTGTGTGTTCTTTAGTACTTTCAAGGTTGGACTACTGTAATACAATTCTGTCTGGTTCGTCTCAATATCAACTCCAGAAACTTTAAAAAGTTCAAAACACAGCTGTTCGGATCATCTTTACAGTACCTCGAACAGAGCACATCTCACCACGGCTCTGTATCCTACATTGCCTATCAATTCAATCCAGAATCAAACACAAAATTTGTTCTATGTGCTATGTTTCACTGACAGACTCTAGTCCATCATACCTATCCGGCTTCACCCATGTGTATACATCAGCAAGATACTTACGCTCTTCTTCTGACAATTGTATACTCATTGTTCCCACCATGAAAACGAAGTCATATGGACAACGTTCTTTTGCATACCAGGGCCATGCTATGTGAAACGAATTGCCCATTGAAATTAGACACCAAGAGACAGTGGTCACATTTAAGAGTGCTCTAAAAACTCATATTTTTTAACTGCAGGAACAAACTAAAAGACCTAATAATGTTTTGTATCTTAGATCTTTTCAGCATGTTTTTGATGTATTCCAAATTCATGTTTTTTTAATTTGTTTGTCTGTAGTGTGGTCATATGATATATGTTGTAAAGCTCTTAGAGCTTCTAAAGATTAGACTCTATGCAATGTCCTTATTATTATTATTATTATTATAATATATAAATATATATATATATATATATATATATATATATATATATATATATATATATATAAAATATATATATAAAATATATATATATATATATATTTATATATATATATATGTATATATATATATATGTATATATATATATATATATATATATATATATATATATATATAAATATATTTATATATATATATACATGTGTGTGTATGTGTGTGTGTGTATGTGTGGGTGTGATGTGGGTGTGTTTGTGTGATGCTTGTGTGTGTGTGTGCGTTGTCTTTTGATTTGTTATTTTCATTTAAATAAACACATGAATATAGTAAATTGTATTATACATGTTTTGCAAACGTTATAATACAAGTGCATAATATTAACTTTACCAGTAGGTTTTTTATACACTCTTTGATTGATTTTAGTATTTTATATTTTACTTTTATATGGATTATTGGAAAAATGTATAACGATCAGTATATGAACGAAAAAAATTCCTTTAATAGTCGACTGTTGCTTTCATACAGAACTAATTTAAACTTAACATGCCAATTTCGTCAAGGAAGTTGCTGCCATAGTTAACAGGAAAGAAATGGGAGCAGGTTCAAACATTCAATGGTAAAGTTAATATGTTTGCATCAATTTAAACTGAATTATTTTATTTATAATATATTGTATTGGAGTATTTAATTGTTTTAAAGAATTCGTATTTACTTATATTTATTGTAATTTTTATTGTAAAATACATTTTCGCTACCAACTTTATGTTTAGATTTAATGTTGAGATAAAGTATTATTTGAATAACAAAGAATAATATTTAATAACATATTCCAAATCAGTATTCAATTTTAAAATGAGTAAAACACATTTCTTCAAATTTATTGTTGCATTAATTGCAGCTATTAAATTTTATACTCTTTGGCTATCATGAAATTGATCTACATTTAACTATTGGTCTTGTATTCTAAAATGCAGAAATTATACAAATGACTGAAGTTGGAAAGCTTAAAAGGAAAGTGTAAATTTATATGTAATTCAAAAGTTTTGAATATAAAGTTTATAAATGTGTTTCTAGAATGTAAATACATATGAGTTGATTATTTAAATAAAGTACCTTCTTCCTGAAGCAAGAAATGATTTTTCGATCTCATTACAGATTAGATTCCATACTTCATTCCCTGACGTAGCTGTCTCATCATCGTAGCGACACTTTTTTTAAGAGAGTCTGAACCATCTCTCTCTCTCTCTCTCTCTCTCTCTCTCTCTCTCTCTCTCTCCATGGACATTGGCATTACTTAAGTTAAGTGTAATTCCTTTTCATAGCAAGAAATGATAAGAAGGTTATGATGAGTCCCCATAAAAACTTACATAACAAGTTTCCATAACAATGCTGCGGTCCCACACAGCTTGCTATTCTGAATGTGTTGGCAAGATTCACGATTTTAAAAAAATTCACAAATGCTGAATGAAACAACCAAATCTTTTGATCTTTGTCTGGGTCATCCGATTTATCGCTTTATTTTGTACACGAAACCGAAAGGTCAAGGGCGTCCGACCATAGGCCACAAATATGATGGATACGGATCAGCTGCGGATTATAAGTTACAAGCTTTTCTTGCCATTATTCTTTTTAAATACAATGTTAGGTATCCGATACAATAAAATAATAGAATTTAATACAGGAAGCGAAATTCTAATTATCAGAACTATTCACTCCACCATCCACTATCGAAGTAGCTTTCACTTGAGTTCCGCAACTTATAACACTGCATCTTGAATAATATGACTATGTCTCTCATTCCAAAAGCCCCCATCTCTTATTAAAAGGACATCCTGCTTGACATGACTGTGGGTCAAGTATAATAAACTTGAATCATAAAATGCAAATAAATATTGGGTTTTCTTAAAGTCATAGATCTAGTCACATATGTGCACAGTTGTTAACATTGTCAATGCAAATTCAACAGTTGTTCTAATTTATCAGTCACTTCATAATTATATTATACTCCTCGTATGTCTGCGACTATTGTTTTAAAAATCAAGATGAAAATATGTTGGGTTTCAACATATCCATGGCATATGTAGCACTAGATTTCACATTAAATAATTACGATATCAAATATAAAAATTAATAAGAAAAACAGTAATGCGCGAACTTTACAAATATTGAGATTTTTACGACATATACTCACACACGTATCTAAATAGAATATTGTTTATTGCAATAAATTGCAGATGACGTAAATTTTATACTGCTTTACTTTCTAATGAACTCTCGTCCGAACGACCTAGTTTGTGTTTAGCCATTTTGATGCAGCAACGAATATGTATTCAAAACATCATACTTAAATTAATACAAGTGATCGTCCTTGTCTTAGTATTGTCTCAAGAGCGAGATTAAATGTGACAAATTAGTCAGAATATGAATATCTATTTTATGTATAATACTATCATGAATTCTCTCTTTATATACATCTCAACAAGTCTACTAAGAGTCTTTGTCGCAATTCATCCATGTTGCTTATTTCACAATACTTGACTTGTGTTGAAATACAGACCACTTAACGTATGTAGCAATACTCAACCATCAGTACTATGCAGGCTCTGATTGTAGTGAATTTGTGATAAAAGAGATGAGTCGTAGGGGATTGTTGTAATGAAGAACATTAAATACTACTTTTGGCGAAGTTAATAATCACTTTATTACTTTGAAATTACTTTGAAAATACTAAACTTGGCAGCATTTTCAGTAAATAGTTTTGCTTTTTCTAAATTAGAACTGGTACATATGCTAAAAGAGGGAATGAAATTTAGCATCCGACCCTACACTGTTAACATCTAGGCCTAAACATTATATATGTTGGGGCATTAAAATGATTATAAATAGTTTGGTAGAAATAGGCAATTTGTTCTTCTGAAGCAAGGCGAGTTTATTGTTCTCAGCGTAGAGGCTTTCTTAAGAATAAGTGTGAATTATTGCGAGCAAAGTCCAATTGCCTGATTGCGTGTCGGATCAAGCATTTGCTGGTAAGATTTGCAATATGACCCTTACACAGGCGAGACAGAGTCACGTTTAGATCTTAGAAAGTCCTCTATAAAGTTTATAAAATATTTCAAACGGCTCTCTTATTTGTTTTTGCAATGATTGTCAATGCGTTAACTATCATAAATAGGATGGTACGTTATGGCATAATAACAAGTCCTTAAAACAATAACAGGGAGAAAATAACACTCACATTTTGGATCCTATTAAATTTGATGTAGCTGGTAGAGGGGCATGCAAGACATTTTTAGATTTCATACCTTTAACCCGTTTTTTTCTGACTACTTCTAAAGTAACACATGCATGCATATTCAATTAATATTTGACATTTTTATTTACATTAGGCCAAAAAGTCGTCGATGTATAATGAACAGACATTTTTGTTTGGATACGGTATTTTACAGTGATAATTTTGATGTTTGACGTAGGTGAGTGACGTTATATTAAATTATAGGACCTACAAAAGTCTTGAAGTTTGAGATATGGGAGATGTAAATAGGTGGACGGTTCCTTTAGACCTATGTTATATACGTCAACCATTATTCAGTTATTCTTTTATGTAATTTGTTTGTATTGCATTGTGGTTGACGGTCACTCTCAGATCGAACGAGAGAGATGTATTGGGTCGTTCTGGTCTTCGTTAGCGGAGCTGTCACTCCGGCGATGAGGGTGTTGCTACATCGCTGGAGAGCGGTGAGGTTCTGTTATCGAACTGCAAGAGGAGGTCTGTAGTCTGTTGCCTCAATTGCGTAATACTTAATCTGAGGTCATCAGTCCGTAGATTCAGTAGCGTAATACGTAATCTGAGGTTAGTAGTCCGTAGCTTCAATAGCGTACTATTTAATCAGAGGTCAGTCGTCCGTAGTCTCCAAAGCGTAATACTTAATCTGAGGTCAGTTGTTATTAGCGTCAATAGCGTATTATTTAATCAAGCTCTTTGCCCTTCGTATTTATTCATTTTGTCCGAGCGCTCCGTTTCAAGGTTTAACAGGGCATATATTGTAATGGCTGCCATAAAGGCGCCATAATACTTATAACATAGATAGCTTACAGTCGTATGCTTCAAATGAGAGAAGTTAGATGTAATTTGAACAGACAAGGTAGAAGGTTTCTGGTGTATAATGCACAATGCTGATCATCATTTAATTTGACATAAATAAATAGACAGTTTATTCCAAAAGAATTCGCCATGATATCGTTAGCAACAGATTCCGGTTCTGGTTGTATTATGTACAAAATTCTCATGTCAGCATATTATATCTCTAACAGCATTGTTCTCTATTAGCATCTTCAATTTGTTTATGCCAGCATATGACGTGTCTAACAGCATTGTTTTCTATCTAAATATTCAAGTACCGTTTTAATACCTCTTGTACTGATTGAAAATTGTTTAGACTTGTAGTTCCCTTACTCATAAATGCACTGCGTTTCGTTCAAATAGATTTTCCAGAGACACCGTTAAGGTATTTCTACACAAATCTCGTAACTCATGCAAAGGTGCCATGCTACCGTAAGATGACTGAAGTGAGTCTGATACGCTCGAAACGTTTAGACATAAAGATGTCTCGAATGGAAACATAATCAACATTAAAAGAGGCTGCCAGATGATCAGCACACATACATACTTCATATTTCACGGTGCGACTTTATTGGCTTCGATTTTGGCCAAATTGTTAAATATCACAAAGATATTAATCCCTAGCGACGCTTCCACTCTCAGAAAGTAGGTCGCCATACAGATGGCTGCATAAGGGGTGCAGTATTAATTGGGTTTGGGTACTAGGGCCATCGCTAGTGTTAATCACCATGGTAATCTATTTCCTTATCCAAAGACTGGAGGCACGAGTAAGAGATACAACGTGAGAAAGGCATGCCTTTCAAAGAAGCCAGGACATGGAATCCACAACTCCATTGAACGCTGCCTAAAAATCATATGAGAAAGTCGCTAAATTTGAGGAAAAAAAACACCTTTCACAATTTCCGTCTACCTACACAGATATTGCTTCGCCATACAATGAGAGCAATTTCAACAACTCCTCAAAAACAATTACAAACAGCGACCCAAAGGGAAAGCAAATAACACAGAAAGTCAAACTCAGCAACAAAAAAGAAAATTCAATTGTATTTGCGAATAATTGTTTGATCCTAACAACAGAAAAACACCAAACGTTTTAAGCAAGAGATTAATATTCATACTTCAAGTGAAATTAATAGACTATACATACTTCAAATAGTCTTATCAACTGTTTAATAGGTTTGGAAGTATAGAGAGTATAAAAACTGGCGACGTTTCTCGTGTAATACCACAGAAATCTCACAAAAATCCCATAATTCTACCGTTTCAATAATCAGCTTGTATGACAAGATAATTAATTGACATGGCAGCAAGATAAGTATTAAGGTAAACGAAACCTCATTGTAGCCTATTTAATAAGCTGATTCGTATACATCCAAAACCTTCTTACACCATTCTCAATGGCGCTTGGCGATATTATAGTCAACAATACATTTTGCGACTGCAAAGATGTCAACGTGAGGCGGGAAGCAAATCGAGAACTGGATTTAAAACTTGTATATTTTCATTTTTAAAAGTAAATCTTAAAAATAAATCTTTTACATTGTAAAGGTTTCATCATATGGGATCATTCTATCCCTACAGCTAGGAAGGTGAAAATGAGGGTAGAGTATTTGGGGCTGGGTACATTGGCAGTTTTTACCACTTTGAAATTCTTCTTGACATCGAGTGTATTATTATTCGTTGTTTGAATTTGAAACCTAGTAGACGATGAATGGTATGAATGACAGACATGGACGTCCACGTCAGAAACTCTGGACGTTTAAAGGTACAAATTTAACAGGTGAGTTGCAGACAGTAACCATTGACGTACGCAAGACACTGCCAATCATAACATGCCAGATTTTTAAATAAATGAATCAAAATCAAAAAAACTCTGTCAAAGGTTAAGTAATCTGTCACGTGATCTCAGACTAATATGCTGTACGAATAAAATTTTTAACTCCAGAAAAAGAAATAAAGTAGATGTAAAAGCACATGGTTATTTCTTTATTATTTGACCAGAATTGTCAATGGAAGCATCCCCTTCCGCATGATATTCAATATTGCCCTGTATATTGACAGGGAGCTTGTCCATCGAAAGGTGAGGAAAATACTAAGACAGTGGCTATATTTTCTCGGAGGATGGACAGAATGAAGGCGAGCATTCTAAAATGCAAGGTATATAAATGTATGACCAAGAAATAAAAACGATGTTTATTTTGTTTCAAAATGCGAATACGGTATGGTTTCGAGGGTACGTAAGTATATGTAGCATTGTGTTTTAAAACAAATGTGTTTATTGACTGAATCGAATTACGGATATTTACTTAAGCGTCTCCAATGACATCTCCGATTTATAAAGATCCAATAAAATTTGTATTAAACTATTTTATAGAAATTAGAAATAATTGATATCATGCATATAGATGTATTATTGACTTTCTAGATTATATACATGGATATACACTTAATGATATTTTCGATCCCTGTGTTTTGAGTTATATCGAAGATTTTCTTAACCAACTGACACAGAGATTAGTTTTATTTAAACATATTTGCAAAACTTATAATAAATATGGACTCTCATAGAAATATTTAGACATCTAAAGGTACTCGCTGGTCGACTGACTATATAGTAGTCAAGACTGTTACACAAAATGTATTGCAAATAATGACAATAGTGTAATGTGTCACGTGGTAGTGTCAACTCAACTGTGTCCCATTGTAAAATCTTTTGAACGACTTGTAGATTTGAAACCACTCATATCTCTATCTAATTTAGCTTAATTCGTCGACAAATCTATTCATGTCATTGACCGATGATGATGATGATGATGATGATATTTTTGAATAGGGTAGAATACATTTTTCTCTGACTGTATGAGCAGCAATGAAAATAATTGCAATCTGCTACATGTAAAGTATCACTGAATATGCAAATATTCTTGATATATTTATATCAAAATGTTTTTAGAGTGATAGACGTAACACTATAACCCCATGGAGGTTGCAAACCCCGATATTTGAGAATGACAGTAATACACACAAAATGATATAACTTCAGTTACTAAACACACATAGGTTAAAGGTAAAAATGTTTACTAAAACATCTATATTAGTAGTAACAACTCCGCTACTGAAGCAAGAAACAAAATTTTACAAAAAGTAATGGTTAAGTTCGTGTTGAGTCGAAAAAGAACCAAGATAGTTTCGACAAGTTTTAAAGGAAACATTACATTAAATTAATAAAGTCGAAAAACAATGGCACGATTACTTTCAATCTTTATTGAATTGTGACGAATAAATCAAACAAATATACTTGATACTGGATTAATACATAAACATTTATAATATGCTGAATTAGCAATCAAGAAAACTTAAATTTGTTAGAAGAACTATATACAATGTCATATATGGTACAGATACAAAGCTACACTAGTGCTTTATTCGGAATGGAGTTTGATAAGGATTAGTGATATATCGGAGTCATCAGATCCAAATGTGTTTTCCAACTTCCAGTTTTCTACCCCCTCCCACAATCCCACAACCCGGAAAAAATACATAACTGGTTTTCATTTATTGTATGCCCTATTTTTATTCTCTCTCTCTCTCATATATATATATATATATATATATATATATATATATATATATATATACATATATATATACATAGATAGATAGATAGATATATAGATAGATAGATAGATAGATAGATAGATTAGTGAAGTTGTGTCATCTGTCTGCATGGAAGGTATATATATATAGTTACTTATATTAGAATTTAGTAGTTCTTTTCCTCACTTCCAAAATGGAACACGGGTTTTGGATAAGTAAATGATGCTTATTCTGACACCCTGCTTACTGAGTAGACACACTCTATGCATTGAACACACACCTCCTACATAGTGAGTACACATACCCTACTTATTGCGTACGCACACCCTACTTATCGAGTACACACAATCTACATTTTAAGCACACATACTCTACATATTTAATACACACACTCTACTTTTAAGTACACACTCTGCTTTTAAGTACACACGCTCTACTTTTTAAGTACACCCCCTATGTATTGAGTACACACACCCTACTTATTGAGTACACATTCTACTTATTGAGTACCCAAAAACTACTTGTTGAGAACGCACACTACTTTTTAAGTACACACACTCTACTTTTTGAGTACACACATTCTACTTATTGAGTACACAGCCTACCTGTTGAGTACACACCCCTTGCTTATTGAGCACACACGCTGTAATTATGGGTACACACATTCTGATTATTGAGTACCCACACTCTACTTATTGATTGCACACACTCTACTTTATTAAATACCCACTCTGCTTATTGAGAACACACACTGTACTTATTGAAAACACCTACTCCGCTTATTAAGTACAGACACTTTACTTATTGAGAACACGCACTATACTTAATGAGTACACACAATCTACTTCCAAGGAAATTTCATAGATTAACAGTAATTAAAAATATCCAATATTAAAAACAAATATAATTAATTTACAGTACTTACAAGTTCTATATTTTACTTTCGTCATTACATTAGTGATGCGTTCAACTTAACGGTGGTAATATAAGCATATAATTTTAAGAAAACCAAGATGCGGTCTCTTTCTAACATGGATAATTGATCATTGATATTCATTTGGATATTTTACCACGAAAATCATAAACAACGTTGTATTGAATTCATCACTATTTTCTGCTTGAACACTCACAAGAATTTAAAATGCGAACTTACAATTCGCTGCACGTAACCCAGTGATGGAAAAGTTCCAAGAATTTTTTAACATGATGTACTTTTAAATTTGTTTCACAGTCTGCGGGTTCTTTCAGTCTGATAGTCACCATTTATATTGGAAATGATAGTCAGCTTTATCATCAGAATTTATAATCAAATTCCATTCTTTAAAAATATTTATAGTGAAATGGAAATTACTCTTTTAAATTTGGTTTCGAAGAAATATGCATACCATAATTTGAAAACTCTGAAACTGAAATGAATTTTGTCTGAGTTAGGATAATGATTTACATCGTAGAGTGTGTCTCCGCTATGCCATCATTGCTGGAACAAGATCAACGAGTGAACTGTTATAAGTCTTTGGAATAAATACTGGCAGCCGTGTAAGATAAAATGGGTATGTAATAAGTACTGACATAAATACCGTTTTCAACCGACACCCAAAATGACAGTTATTTTTCACATGGTATTATTCCATGTAATTTCTGATAATAAAACGTTATATATGGACAAGAAATAACGAATTATTGTCATAAATGCTGTTTAAAGTATGTTATATAGCTGTTTTTCTCGATTATTATCGATTATATCCATTGAGTGTGATATGAATCTTTATTTGTGCACAGTATGTGAAATAGAGTTTACATATACATGTACCCTGGCATAGTTATATCTACTAATGAATAAAGTGGATGAAAATACGAGTGTATTTCGCCGATAAAGTAACACATTTGTCATTCTGAGTGGAATTGGCTATGTTTGGATAACGCAGGAAATTTAATGCAAAACTATCTATTAACAATTGACTGTATTGATCCTTTAATATAAATGTTCATAAGTATCGTCTCAAGTATAAAAATAGGTGACATTTCAAGTTTTAATGATTTGTATACTGTAATCCAGTAACAAATTAGTCAAAGACGGATATATTCCGTTTGTTTTGCAAAGTGGATATGGGCATTTTCTTATAGGACTTTATGGCATTATAGCATGTTGTTATACAAATTAACTGTATAAATTTACAAATGCATATTAACCTAAAAATATTATGGCATGGTTATATGAAATCAAATTACAGTTTAGTCATACTAAAATTCTTTTAATCTGATTTTATATTCCCTCTATGATTTGGTGTGAAAAACCTAATTTAAATATACTCATAGACTCAAAATTTAAGAATGCGTACGGGTAGACTTCATGTTTTAGACGTTAGGTAACAAGTATTCTTCGACTTTTAGTGTTCCTGTTTTGCCATTTTATAAATTCAGTCAGTAATAAAGATGTAAGATGGCACATTTATAAAGTAGTGGCGTTTCTGATATTATCTTTATGACATTTCAATGGAAAAAATTCAGTGAAATGTTACCATGTCTTCATTAAAGTTATTCAGATGGAATATACATTTTCAAGTTCAACACTATAAGGCAAAAATGTTGTACCATGTTTTATCTGACCAGCTTTATGCACTTGACAATTACTTATATTGCATTCAGACTTAAGAAAATTGACAATGTTTAAATGTACAGAAATAACAAAATGTTCCAATGCACCTCGAACCGCTTCTGTGTTCAATAATCTGGCAGGGGATTCACCGGGTCCTTTCTTCTCGTGAAGATTACTACTTATATACACGTTGTGTCGGATGGGGACACTCGGATGTCGAGGTAGATGTTTTCATGCTGAGCGCTAGAACTGAAGTCAAGCTCTTCGTAGTTCAGCCCTTCAGTTTTGTTTACCTGCAAAAATATTTCTATTTAGTATTTCAATTTAGTTTTGCTTCAAATTTTGTCAGTGATATATTTCAGATGCAGGGTTAGAAGTAATAATATTGTCAGATTTGTAGTTTCACAAATTCATTCTTGTTTTTCCATCCAACTCATACAAATCTGTATGAAGCACTTAATCGGACACAATTCACAACAATGTTGGGCCTATCCTCCGGGTTGGTACAAACATACATACATACATAAAAAAAGAACCAATCCCATTCGAAATGCCCATTATTACTGCGACTAGTGTCCGACTACGTTTATATATATATATATATATATATATATATATATATATATATATATATAGAGAGAGAGAGAGAGAGAGAGAGAGAGAGAGAGAGAGGTAACGATTTAATATTGAAATACTTTTTATTACATAGTCTTTATTTCAGTGGAAATTATTTAGATTGAAAGAAGAACGCAAATATGATAAAACGATACGATACATATTATTATGTATACATTTAATTACGTAAAGACTAAGCGTGCCGAGATTCATTTCAATGAAAGTTTTCTTCAGCGGGTGGTATAAGAAAATCACAGCAGCGTGCATAATGTGCGTTTTATATATACCCCATACATATACAAATATTGATGTTTTCAAAGGAATTAACACTGATTACATCAAACTGCCTAAAGGTGATGGAAATGAATTATACACCTCCTTGTCCAGTGTGTCTGCTACAAAATTTAGTTTTCAGCCTTTGCTGTAATTCCCAATCATGATTTAAATTGCATCTTTTTTATTATTTTATAGACTTATTAGTAGCGATTAAATATTTGGTAGAGACTATTGGGAACGTATAATTGGCTAAAATTAAGAAAGAACATAGCTATAACATCGCATACATAATGTCCCGAACAGTGAGTACATCAAACTGAGTGGAACAAGATGTTTTGAAACGTTTAAAGTTATTTACAGATGATAAAAACCTTTGTTATGCTTTACGGATAATTGTTAAACTGATCATTTCTCTCTGTCTGTCTGTCTGTCTCTGTTTCTCTTTTTCTGTGTCAGTGTTTCACTGTCTCTCTTTGTCTCTCTGTCTCTTTCTCTGTCTCTCTCTCACACTCGGTTGGTATCTTCTGTCTTTTTTTACGACACACGAGAGAGAGAGAGAGAGAGAGAGAGAGAGAGAGAGAATCAGCACAGTGAGAGTGAGCGATGTTGAAGAATTGAGACGAATCTTCTCCTACATCGAAATGGAACAGTAATTTAGTATCGCAGTGGTTGACAGCAATTTACTATCGCGATGGTTTACAGTAATTTAGTATCGCAATGGTGGACAATAATTCAGTATTGTCATGGTGGTTCAGTTTGCAATTTTGCTGTAGATTTCAAGTATAGTTACGTTTCAAAGGCTTCAGTACCTTCAAAAATGAATATATTGTGCGCCTTGAAGCGAACCAAATCGAGAAGTTCCATAAACGTTACGTAGGCCAAATCGACTACAACAGACCTTAAATGTACACAGACGAAATTCAGGTCATGCTATAACCCAGATTAGAGGAGGAGGAGAAGGTAAATAGGAGTGGGGAACGTTTACCAGTGTATTTTCTGTCTCCGTCTCCTCGTTGATATAGCTGTTTGAATTTGAGGTTGACTTGTTTATATTCACATACTGAAGAATATATATATATATATATATATATATATATATATATATATATATATATATATATGTATTTATATATTTATATATATATATATATATATATATATATATATATATATATATATATATATATATATATATATATGTATATAAAGAATACAAATCATATGGCATATAACAGTCCTTTCAAATGCACTGGATCCAGCAAGGGATCACGTGTGTCAGGGATTGAATAAGATAAATGCAATAAACTGACAAGCAACAGTACAAAAACTAGTATCACTCTAGCCTGAGCGCTTTCGACTCTCAATGAGTCTTTATCAAAGGCAAATACAGAACATAGACAAGACAGACAATTAAAATACAAAAACCGTGTTTACAAAACTTTACATGCCTGGTTCTACAGGAATTAAGCCTTGAAATTTATTATGTTACAACAAGTTGCGGACGCTGTAAAATGTGAAATCGATGAGCCAAAGCGACACATATGTTTTTGTATGTAAATTTATGTACGCGCAAATTATATCCCGGATATTTTATATTAGTAGTTAGAGGCTATTAAGCAAATTTAGAGAATTATTTGAAAGAAAATGTGTCAGCTGGAAAAGATAATTAAATTTTTGCATGGCTGTCTTTTTCTAGTCTTCTTGGTTTAAACCGCTTGGTTTTAATGTTCGAAGGCGTCGTATCCAGTAAGATTCCTTTTCTTTCCTGGTTTCGGAACTCCAGTTGTGGTTGTGAGCAATTGCAATAAGTGTATATATAACATTTTTAAGTATCTTGGTTTAATAAAAGTGTCCATAATGTATTATTAAATTATATGTTTGAAAAAATATGTCATACATCTTATACGAGTAATTGTAGCACTGACACTGACAAAGACCATCATATAAATGATTCAGTTAGAAACTTGAAAATGAAGAAGAAGAAAAAAACAAAGAAACTATAGTCGTTATTAATAGCAGCAGCGTTATTATCTTTGTTTTTGTCGTCGTTCCTGTGGCTGATGATGACGATCATGAAACGGAGTCGCAGTTGTTACTACTGTTACCAACGTCTGACATCGGATTGCCTAAACCGCTTTCAAAGGCTGCATCTCCGTACTAAGTGTTTACTAAAACCCCACTTGGTCATGTCTGGGATCAAACTACTGCTCTCTAACTTCATTGACTCTTGTGTGCTTCGATACGCGCCGAAATGTGATTTTCTGGATTTGAGTCGAAGATGCAGATTTTACTGTTGGATAGGTGTTGTCGATGATGGCACGACGGCTATAGAGTTTCTTTAATTATAATTGTTATTATTATTATTATTATTATTATTATTATTATTATTATTGTTGTTGTTGTTGTTGTTGCTATTATTATTATTATTATTATTATTATTATTATTATTATTATTATCATTATTATTATTTCCCTTAATATGATGATGTTATTTATCTCATATGTGCGGAGCTGCCTAACATGATTTACATGCAAACGACAGACGAGGCTAATAAAACGTGTTATTGCTTTTCTGGACAACAGGCGAACCCTTGCACAGGTTGACACGCCGAAACAAAATGTCGTCATTTGTAACAAAATGCTAAATGAAAGAAAAAAGTTGTAATATTTGATGTTTAATACAAGTCATTCACAGATTTGTTGTTTATTTAAAAGCGGAACTGAATAATACAAGAAAATTTAAAATGTATTTTCCCTGATTTTTTGTTGTTGCTTTTATTAGGTTTGATCTTATTAATCGGTTTTGTAGACGAAGTTACTAGAATACGTTCTCTTTTTTAAGGACGGCGGATATATTAACAAAGCTTTGAGATGCCATTAAGTACAAACGTTATTAGGTTGGCCAAAAATTGCTTTCAAGAAGGAATAGTTACAATGTCTTTTTTCTGTGCCTTGTAGCATTGACCATGTTTAATAGCAGATCAGAATATTTGTATACATAATAAAAGGCTAATATACCAGGATGTGATGCTTTAATCTATCTTACAGGCTAGGAACGGCGGCTATGTTAGATAGCAGATTGTTACTATAGTAGATAATTAATAAGAGATGGTGCCGAAAAGCTATGTGCTAACTTTGCTTGAAATATAGTCGGTGTTGTTAGGAATATGTTGAAAATACAAGATTCATACCAGGAATTTACGAGTGATTGTAGAGCCCAAAATTTAGGAAGTTATTGAAGTTCCAGTAGCGAAACACGAAGTAAGTTTCAAATGAATTTATATGTAAAGTTTTATATGTCGGAAGGCAGGTAAGTAGTATTTTTAAGATTTTTTTTGTCTTTTTGATATACACAAAAATATGATATTCATAGTGTTCATATTGATGGAAGAATAAAGCTTAAAATTAAACAAGATCATATTGTCTTGCTTTGATAGTGTCACGGGGCATCTTAAGCCTCCAAAGTGTTACAAAATGTGGCGGAATACTATTGACTCCCGGGGTATGCATTTACTCCATGACACGCACCGGCGAATAAATCCATCATCATCATCACATGATCACTAAAGGAACGCAGCATCCAATACTTTGCCAAATCTGCTAACGCATATCTGATTTAAACTTGAAATGGATTTGAGCTGAATACCGTTATCAAATTTGTATGTGTGGATGGGGGTAGACGATTTTTAAAGCCGCCATGTGGTAAGAAGTGCAGTGTTTCTAGTGTATAAACAGCATAATAAAAAGTGATTACAAAAAGATTTTAAAATCTGGATAATCCGACCGAGAAAGTGTGGAGAGGTACATGGGATGTTCCTTGAGGAGATGCACTGACGTTGTTGCAAAATAACTTCTTGCCAAACTGGAATTCATTATTTGCCACAGTTTTGGTTTTTCTCCTTGATATATTAGACTTATATTATGTAATACTCTTTCAAATGTAACAAAAATATAAATATAAATTTTGTTCGGGTGCATATATTTGAAATTGTTATTTGTTTGTATCAATGGTATATGATACTGTATATTTATTAGAATTAAAACTATGATGGTAGTCAGTCTCTTTGTTTTCTCTTTTTATATACAATAAGCTATCAGTAACGAAATCTAATTGAATCATTGCTTAAATCACTGTTGCTGGTTGTTATCATATTATGAATAATTAATGTTTTTATGTTACCAGTGTAATAATAAGCAATAATATTGAGGGGAATGCTGATATGTGGATGAAAGTTTATTCCGAAATATTAGATAATCTGTTTTATGTGTTCGATCCGGCAGAACGTTCCAAAACTTTAATATGGAAGCTGTATATGGATTTACGCAGATTTGTAGAGGTGTATGTATGTATGTATGTATGTATGTATGTATGTATGTATGTATGTATGTATGTATGTATGTATGTATGTATGTATGTATGTATGTATGTTTTATTTATAAATAAGGAACATTACTATTTTATTGAAAGGATATGGGTAAATCTGACACGCACAAAAAGCATAAATATAATATTAAAGAAATGCATTCCGAGACAATTATAAACCTGTAAAATTTGTTTTGTATTAAAACAGGACCATTGTTATGTGAATAAAACAACATCATTGGTGTAGCTATTACTTAAGCAACATTTAAGACACAAAATATTTGAGTACGATTATTATCAAGACAACACAACCATCCTACTTCAAGAAGAGATATAATCAATTTAAACGCGTATCCTATGTCACACATCCTGCTTCCAGAAGGGATATAATCAATTTAAACGAAGATGCAAAGGTGTATAAAGTTAAGTATGCATTCTATGTACAATGTATTTATAAATTGATTTATGCGTTAAAGTAAGCAAGTGTGGAAGTATGTGTGTTTGTGAATGAGTCTGTTGTCATGTATGTCGCAGTGCTAGACATAACTTAAACTATCACATTGCAGACATCGTAGTGATATGAAATTGTTAAAACTACGTTAAAAATCTAAATCACATTACACATATGTTTCACAGCTCCCCCCCCCCCAACCGCCCCGAAATTTGAATCATGAATCAATGGATGGAGAAAATCATTGGTGTAATGTAACTCAAAAACGAATTTTTTGAAAATAAGTATACTTACAACTTGTGATGCATCAGTGTCCATAATACTCTTGTTTACATCAATATGTGTATTAGACTGTGGTATGTGGGTGTCCCTAATACTTTTGTTTCCAACAATATGTTTGCTAGACTTTCGAATCTCTTGCGCATACGTCATATCTCCCGATAAATGAACAGAAAACTTCGAATGGTTATTTCCTATTGTTCAATAATAATAATAAAAATAATAATAATTTTAGTTATAATAACAATAACGACTCTGAACGCACAGAGAACAACAATAACACTAGCGTAATGGCAGTCTAGATATATATGTTCTTTGGGTGCATTTCAGATGGAAAAGCAAAAGTTCGTAAATTGTCATGGACAACTTGCGTAAACTAATATTGACATACAGTTTGATTTCAAATGATGAATTCATGACCTGCTGACCTTTTTGGTAAAAACTAATCCTGTAGGCAATGGCATCTATTAATATATTATCAATATAGATATTGCTGATGATGTTTTTTGCGAATGTTGCTGATGATAAACTTGAATATCGGGAATGCGAGGTAGTTTATACGTGCAAAAAAATTAAATATAAAGACAATATATGCATGTGAGAGATAAGATAAACGAACTCACCACTACGAATCTTCTCCGATGGTGATGGATGCTTTTGTTCATTTGTACTGCATAAGAAGGAAACGCAGACTTTATAGGATGACTGATTTTCTCGCACATTTTTCGTACTCCTTATACTATGGTATTGTTGCATACATTATACGATTGAAAATGGCATGTAGTCAGTATAATCAATCATGAAATAGCTTACATAAAAATATCATAAACATTTTTTCCAGTATCTTCTCTATGCACATTTTCATTCCGATTTAATACCAAGGTTGTCACAAATATTTTATATTTAAACTCCGCAACAGTTCATCTTAAATCTATAAAAGAAATCTTGAATGAAACGTGTCTGCGCGAGAATTCCATTTCTAACAGGATTTTGGCAATATAAGCATGGAATATAAGCTTGACAATAGAAACATGACAATAGAAGCTTGACAACAGAAACATGACAATAGAAGCATGACATAGAAGCATGATAATATAAGCTTGACAATAGAAGCACGACAATAGGAGCCCGTCTCGTTCCTCTCATCATTATGCCCTGACAAATCAGACGAGCATACAGGTTTATATGTCTAATATAATATCAACATATATGCAGATGTTTCAGGGTTTAATTTCAATTTATCATAATGCAGCGTTAAGGAGAGAAAAGAAGAAAATATTGTGAATCAGTGTAAGGTCAATCATTTTAATTTCTTCCAGAATTTTATATTTTTGTATTTCTTTGACCGATGACATGGGTAACGAGCATCCAATTGTAAAGAATTTCCTTTTTAATGAAATATCTGCAAAATGTTTGATTCCTGAAAAATTAACAGTTACATAAATTATATCAAATTAAAGTACTATATATTTCATTTCAACAAGTAGAATGAAAAGCATTACCTTCGAATTTCTGAATTTGGCTTATCTGCCAAAGAAAAGAAAAGAATGAACATTAATTAATTGCAGATTTTCAGAATTTGGTAAGGAGCTTCTAATGAGACCTTCAATCAGTATTTTATATATCAGATAAAGAAAAGTTAGATGAAATGATAACATGAAATACTCACAAAATTGAAAATCACTTTTAATAATCAAAAACAAAAACAGGCTTAACGTTTGAATGTGACTGGTAAGTTTCAAACCAGAACCTATTAGTATGAAAGAAAAAAACAATATTTGTACAATTACGACTTGGCTCTAGCGGAAGTTAATTGAGCACAGATTCTCCTGTCCTACTTACTAACGTGAAGATTTAACAGCTAAAGTCCAGTGCAACAATCTAATTAGTGTGTTCAATACAACCACAATTCCATGCTTGAACAATCCGAAAATTGTGTTCAATACAACCACAGTTTTAAGCTTGAATAATGCGAACATTGTGTACAAAAAAACAACATAATTACTGAAGTGAATCTAGCATTGGTTGCCGATCTCCAGAATCCGGCAATTCTGTTTTTAAAAACATCGATGATGCATCGGTCATAGCTCTAAAGTCATCAATATCATTCAATACAGTCGATGACTTTTAGAACTGAGACAACTAGCATGGTACCCAACAAAGAAATATAAACTATTTATCAATGAATACATGGTATACTGAGTCCAATGTGTAATGAATGTTTCTTACTAAGGTAATATTGGAAAGGATCATAATTGAAAACAGCTTTTAATATTTAGTTTCGTTATGTCTTCGCCTCATCCGATGCTTTAACTATCAAATATTAGATGTTACGTATTACCTGTACCTCCTTTCTGTCGCTTCCTTCTTATCAATATAACGACTACAATCAAAGCAATCAAGGCCACGCAGACGAAAACGGATACGCCAGGGACCACATATTTCTCTAATGGACTACCAGTTAGGTCTTCATTTGGTGGATTGAAAAGAGGAAGATCTAAATGAAAATTAGTAATACGATCGTAAGGTGTAAAATTGGTAATACTTCTGAATATCAGGTGCAAAAGTCTGAGCATTTTAACCTCCATCTCTACCAAATATATAAATCTAGAGTTCAAACATCTGCTTATTACAGTTTAAGAGGGATTTAAATGTCAACCAATCAGGTCACTGAATTTTAGACTCGAAGTCCAAACTAACGTTTTGTTGATAAAATAATCGCTACTTTCTAAAACGGACGATTAATGGTTCCTTATGGGCGAAAGACTAGTTGTAATAATTCCTGACAGACGTTTGCTAGTAGTCACCAACTGAACAAGAAGTGCCGTAGATTCAGTCCATTTATGATCAAAACCCCAGTAATATCCACAATCTTTTGTCCTGGGACCAAATCTGAACACTTACACTTTATTTAATGCGTTAATGTTGATCATGCAAGGTTCAGATTCGCCACTTGTTTCCATTGGTAACTGTGGCCAAATTTATTAGAAATAAAAGCTTTGAAAAATTCTCCCAGTTATCAATTACAGAGTAGTTTCTTTGTGAAATGTCAAGATAAACAGGTTTGAGATCCACTCATAAAGAATTCATTAAATTAGCAGAGGTCATACTTTGGACTTTCATAGCCTCTCACCTGTAATTACAGAAAAGATAGGAACTATGAGACCATTGTTACATATCAATAGTGTCTTTATTATTTATATCACAAAAGGAAATAATGGAGAAATAAAGCCTTTAAAATAATGCATACATGTCTGTGTGTCTGACATTTTATCGGTAACAAAGCTTAATGTATTTGTGAAACGGAATTGGAGGTAAGGTATAAACCGAACAGTCATATTGCACCCAGATTAATCAATGATATCACTTCTTTCGCCCACACACAACACAAATGATGAACGACGTTCTAGATATTGCCAATGGGAAGTTCTGGTATTTTAATGTAAAGAAAAAATTCATTCGCAGGGAATATAATTTATGACTTAAGTGTTCAGGCATATAGCCAACTAGAAAGGATGCTATTTCGTTTAGGACATTGATCCAATATGATTCTTGAAGGAATTGTAATACATTTACTACATTGATCCAATATGATTCGTAACAGTGTTTTTTAAAATACATTTACTACATTGATCCAATATGATTCTTCATGGTAACATGAACTGATGCGCCACTTGTCTTCTAAAATGGCACTGTAGCAGTAAAATCAGCTGACGAAGATACACCAAGTGGCGGTATAGCAATACCTTTAAAATAATTAGTTTCTGCTTTAGTATTTTAGTACGAACAACCCACTTTGATGTACATGACATATCTTTACTTCCATCTCTTTCTGTTCTGCTGTGTTACTGCTCTATCTAATACACAACCAACCAGTTCTTATCAAAAGTTTGAAATGTATCGTATATACGACATGTAACACACTTTATGTGTTGCTGAATACCAGTTGAAACATGATCCTAAATATAATATTTTGTTTTAGAGCATATGTTCCTGACCTTGTGATATTTCTATCTCCACAATGTCCTCCAATCTGTTATCTAAATTCCTTGCTTTGTTCCTTAACTTTCAGCTAACGAACATTCTTTCCTTCAAATGAAGCCATGAAAAATGTAAGAGGTGCTAGTTTTAGGTGCAAGTAGCCTAGACAAATATGAGAACTTGTGATCTTGTGAGTGAGTTGTTCAATTGGGAGTTCTACAAAATCACTGTCTGTTGGTGAGGATGATGGCTTCAGATAATTGAAGGGTCGTCGTTCATCCACTGAAGAAGGTTTTCATCGGTATATCTGTCATCTTATAAAGTGTCTCAACCATCTATTTGACCTCGTCTTCACAAAACTCGGCCATTTTTAACAATTGCGAATATTGCAATGTCTCTGGCACAATGTAAAGATGGAATTTATAATACGTTTAAGTACTCAATATATAATACAGTTCATCACAATAATATTTTTACCTTTGCAACACTTAAGGATGCATAATATTTAGTCAATACGTTTAGATAACCAAATATCTACATATATTCACATTTGTAGTCAAGTTGTACATTCTCAATAAAAAAGAGCATACAATTATGTTGACTAGAATTTGATTTAGTTTGATTTTCTCTAAAGTAAATTTTCACGATAGAAATTAAGGCGTCTGTTCCTTACTACACGTAATTACCATATTGGGTTCAGAATCCGTGGCTTAAATCTAGAATCATGCAGTTATCAGTACTATACTGTACTGTCCCTTTTCATCTATAACCTAGAAATCAATATCCCACCCACCCAACCTCAGCACTAGGGACGAACTCTGCACAGTAAAGCTTTCTTCAGCATTGAATCATGCTTAAATCGGTAACTGACGATTGTGCGAGACACATATTCACTCTCAGCTTTAAATTCATCATGTGGTTTAATTCCATGAAACAAAGATAAACTCTGTCATCGTAACTATGTGTGTGTGTGTGTGTGTGTGTGATTAGGATTTTAGCGTAGCTTTAACAATTTTCAATAATATTTCCACGATGACTGCAGTTAAGCAGTTTATAGTGATGTCTGTCATTGGGGCATTACGCCGCATGCATGTTGCATGACGTCCCACCAAGTCACATTATCCTCCAACCAAGGCGACCAGTCCTAACACTAACCTCTTAATGTTGAGCGACATCCGATGCAGTTGTTGGTACCATTTTTGAAAGTCATTGGTATGACTCTGCCGCGAATATAACACAGGATCTCCCGTAATTTAATAGAGAAAGTCGGAAATAGGCACTACTGAAAAGGGGCGGTGGGAAGAAGTACAAATTTACCAATCTTACAATTCAAAAATCGACTAGGCGAATACAAACGTTTGCTAAATGAATCAGTAATGCACGAATCTGTATACAAAAGTATACACAAGTATAAAAATAATAATAGACTTTGTATAGGGCTAATCTTAGCAGCTCTAAGATCTTTACAACGTCTATATGATATGACTACGAAAACAAAAAGCAAAACAAACACCATGAATATAGGAAACATACAAACATGCTGAAAATATTTAAGGTTATAAAGATATAACTGTGTAGTAAGTTTGGATACAGTAACTAGTTCTTACAAAGTTTAATGGATAGTTTTAGTTGTCGGAGGCTAGAAAATAAAGTAACATATAGGAGAGTTTTATTTGCTTGCTCGACTGATTGGTTGATTGAATGATTGATCATGTCACTTAAGGTGTACGGACAGATTATTTGTTTGTATGACTTGTTAAACTATCGTCAAGTCATGAACAGTTCGTCCATTCAAGGGAGATAATTCGACTATAATTAAGCACGTACCTGATACAGTCAAATAGAGCAGAGATTCGTCCCTACTAAAATTGTTGTAAGCGATGCAGGTATAATTTCCTTCAGTGAAATTAGTCACGCTTTCTAGAATCATAATGTTTTCTTGCACATTCTTCAAGTTTCTTGCATCGATCGTAGTTCCATTGGCAAGCTTCCATGTGACTTTGGGCTCTGGCTTACCATCCACTAGACATCGGATTTCAACTGTATCGCCTTCGCGTATAAACACTGGTCTAGTCTCCAATTCTTTTATTTTGACAGGAACTGCCATGAAATACCAATATTATAAATGTTTTGAAAAAAGGAACTAAATTAGCCTACATATAAAATGTTTCAGATTTAGAAATTCCGATTAAACCAACCATGGATGTCATTGATATATTTATAGAATAAGGCAAAGAATTAAGCTGAGAACAAATATTTTCAAATTTTCTTGTAATCTTAAGTGTAACGTGTAAGTAAAACGAGGAAGGTAGTTCCTATAGCAGGACATCATCCGTTTAACAATAAAAAAATTTAAAACATTAAAATCGCATTTACACACTTGAATTTAGAAAATAATTAAAATAAAAACAAGCTATTCAAAACAAAATTACAATCAAACACACATATGAAATAGGCAGCACGTACTGTAATCAATCATAATACGTTTCAATTTAGCAGGTAATTTTGAATAATAAGGAGGTAATCCTTATAGAACTACTTATTAAACTAAAGATTTTAAGCTGATTTTTTTTATCTCTCAAATTTAGTGACCATAATCGAATTTGAATATTTAATGTTTGGTTACTAGTTTTAAATATGGGGGCGGTGTGCAGACTGAAGTCTTGACTCACCGTAAATGGTAAGTGTAATGAGAGAGCTTCTCACTTCATGGTATGCTGTTTTACCAATGATTCTATATTTTCCATCATCTTCTACAAGAGCTGTAGCAATTCTTAAAGACGGCTCCGCATAGGTCCATAGAAGTCTACTATTATTTTCAAGTGGAAACCATTGCTGGTTTTCTTCTTTATATTTCTCCCATTGTACAGATAATGACGTTTGCATTGTATCATTAATTCTCGCTTCAAGTGCAGCAGTTGTACCGTTTATAGTTTTGTACTCGTTGACAGGAATAATGATGATCGGTTTAGCTGTAAAGAAATAATGTTTCCTTTTAAATAAATCGGGCTTTGTCCATGTTGACAAAAAAGGATAAATGGATAGGCAAGCCAAACCTGAAACGTTTTGTAAGTGTGCTAATTTTAGGGCACGCAAGTAATAATACAACACTTAGAATTCTTACAATGGTTTCTCATATGTGTTGGTATCCGTTTCTAGCAACAATGTCTGTTTTTGCCGTTATTTTAATCTAATACATACATCAAGCAATTTATCCATACATACATCAATACATACATCAATACATACATACATACATACATACATACATACATACATACATACATACATACATACATACATACATACATACATACATACATACATACATACATACATACATACATACATACATACTCATTTTCGTAAGTATTTTCAGTAGTTTATATTTTGGGTGTACTTGCTTGGTATAGTATGAAGCACTAACCCACTCGTAAAGGATGAGTTCGACAACACTAAACAGTTTTATTTCTAAAACTTCACACGTTTTAGTGTTCTAGTGTAGCAGACCAACCATTGAGAACACACAAAAAAAAACCCACTGAACTAAAATGACATTTCCTAGCGCAGTATTTCACAACTGGATATTCATTAGGTCTTTCAGACTAAGTATCATTTTTTTCATAATGTTGCATTGGAACAGTAAGAATAAATATTACTTCACGAAAAGCTGCATTCCCTAGCATATTGTTGAATCATTGTGATTTTTGTTTCCAGTGAGTTAATACGTCATATACAACTAAATTTCCGTAGAACATAATATCAATGGTTCGCAAAATTACTATACCTAGGTGGTGTCATTGTCAAAACGCGTTTATATCCTTTAAACGATCTCTCCAAGAAGACAGTTTTAAAACGATCAAACTGAGATGATGCGAACCCTGTTTTGGAGAAAAATGCCGCATCGGGGCACAACATAGAGTATAGAACTGATGAAATTTCCTCCTCCTCCCCTCCCCCTGTTTTCATCTAGTAGTTCCTGTACGGCGACAAATGATTGAAAATGCACGCCTACTATAACGAGCAATTTGCCCATGCATAGGCTTCTGATAAATGCTTTCTTTCCTAATCATTTTTTAACGGTCACAACATTTTACTTGGAAATAGATATTTAATACAGTAACACAAATAGTCTGTTTACGTAGTATACAATAATTATTTGGTTGTGACCTGTAAGTTTGGCCACTTGGTTTATTTATCTCGTGAAATATGAGATTTACGCTTCGGTCAAAATCTTTACCATAAACGTGGAAGGCACCAGTTTATTTCCTTGTGTTATTGTCATATATGACCGTGAAATTGGACTGAACGTGTTGCTTCAAGATGGAGCATAATTGTCCGCTTGATGTCATATCATACAAATTCTAAAGGTATTATTTCAGAATATATAGTATATTAAACTGATTCACGTGATCTCTCAGAATTACAGAAGATGATTGCCGATTACAAAGTCACAAAACCAGAAGCACGAAAAACTGCTTTGCTCAACGGAAAATAAAGAAACCTATTAATTGTACAAGTCTAATGCTCTATAATTCAAATAATTAATGTTAATCTTGAAACGAAGAAATATACGCAGATTGGGTTGTTTAATCAACCGTAAATTTAAATTCATTCTCTGAACTGAATGAAAATATTAAACGAGAAGCTATTAACAACGTTTTCTTCCAAATGATGGACAACAGTGAATTTTGGGAACCGATGGAGATTTTTTTAACTAGGAACAACAGTTAAAGTGTATGCAGAAGGAAAACAAATGTAATAAAGATTTATTAT
Source organism: Unio pictorum (assembly GCA_030141615.1). Classification (NCBI taxonomy): domain Eukaryota; kingdom Metazoa; phylum Mollusca; class Bivalvia; order Unionida; family Unionidae; genus Unio; species Unio pictorum. The sequence continues at coordinate 10,013,392 of JARLTB010000113.1, forward strand.
TTACCAAGAAAATACTAAAGAACGATCATGTATTATTAATTTATTAATCAGTGAAAAATAACAAAGAAAATCACATGAAAAGATACATTTGCAGTTTATTTATAGTGTTCTCTCGATGACTGATGTACACATTTTACAAACAAAAGCAAGTGCATCGATGGATTTGGGCTGGTAATTGGAGAACAAATTAAGTGTACATCTTTGACGACACAGAATACCTTTACACTCCAATGAAGGGTAACGATAATTTCATTTGTTCCTGGTTTTCTTTTCGTTTTTGTTTGTTTTTAGAATTCCAAAAATGATTAGAAGCGTTAACGGAGATTTTAAGTATGCGTTCAAGACTTGTATGGATTATGTTCAAAATGTTTCATTTCATGATTGGTACGGACCAGAAGAAAATTTGTAAAGAAATAAAGGAAATTAAAATAATTAATTGAAATTAGAATAAACCGACAGTGTTGGAGAAAATAAATCACCAGGATGTGAAGTTATTCATAAACGGAAATAATGAGATACATACCATCATAATGAATACAGATGCTTTAACTTTGCATAATGACATGAATTGTGACAATATGAATACCTTACACTACATACATGTGTGCTTTTGTGTGTGTGTGTGTATGTGTGTGTGTGTGTGTGTAGGTGGGTGGGTGTGAGAGAGAAAGAGAGAGAGAGAAGCCAATTTTGAATTTAGGTTGAGAATTGCTACATGTAATGTTTGTTATCACCATGTTAATCAACCGAAAAAGAACCCCTCCATGTTTCGTCTCTGCCTATATATTGCTTGTTTGTGTTTTAGGTTTTAACGCCATTTTTCAGCACACGATAGGCTATACATGGCGGCCAGTATTATTGGTGGAGGAAGAACCCAGGTAAACCCCGGAGAGAACCACCGACTCACGAGAAGCTACAGGCAAACTTTCTGATATTACTACATGAGCCGAATCTTAGACTCGAACCCACACAGACAGAGGTGAGAAGAAAGTGATCCGTAATGGCAAGCGCTTTAGACCACTCGAGGTAAAGAGAGAGTAATTGAACCACAAAAGGGTTTCTTTTTTCCACAATATATGTATCTGTGGCACACTCGATCGTGATGAAAAAGCAACGTTGTCTGGCGAAACAGACAACAATGTTCATGGTTTTGTATTTCACCAATAAATAATAGCTGCAAGTGAAAATGTTACTAATTGTACCTGATAATTTACTTTGAAGTACCGCCTATAAAGTATTTTTTAAATTTGATACAGCATATAAAGCCTTTTTATATTTGGTACAGCCTATAAAATCTTTTTGTATTTGATACAGCCTATAGTCTTTGTATATTTGATACAGCCTATTACAGCGTTTTATATTTCATGCAACCTATAAAGTATTTTACATTTGCTACTGCCTATACACAGTTTTTATATTTGATACAGCCTATAGTCTTATCACACATATTTCTACTATGACCTAAAGAGCAGCATTGAAAGTATAACATAGCTGAAAATGTTTTTATATGGCACTGCATTTTCAAATGATTGAGAATTCAAGAATTAATTATAATTACTTCCCTTACTGAAGCATTAGTATTAATTCTACTTAATCATGTTTGCCACCTCTATTGGTACCCGAAATACTGGAAACGTTTACATACTTATCGTCTTTCAGAAATAAATTTAAATTCATTAGAATTCTTCAAAGCCAGTCATGGCAAGTTTTATCGTTTCATCATACAATAAAATACAATCTGGATGAGTATAGATCCAATAGTGCACTTTATTTTATAACGAAGATAATTGAACAGGTTAAATACAAAAAGTGCAACATTTTTAATTATAATGGCAGGAAGTACCAAAATATTAATATGTCTTTCTTATTTAGTTTACTTGATGATTCAATATTTTCGCAGTAACCGTCATTCCTTTACTTTTTTTGCCACATTTCTTCAAATGCAACATGTATGTGTATGTATATTTATGTGGAGACGACCATCACAAGCACATTATCATGATAACTTATGTTCATGAAGTTACAATAAAAGCTTACTCTAACTAACGAAAGTGTTAGAATACATTTATATTCAGCTCAGCAAATGTCTACATAGAAATCTTAAGCGGAGAAATTGAAAGACTTTCAGGCCTTATAGAATTGACGAGGTCTTGACCTTTTCACTTTGTGGTCCTAACTCAATAATACTAAGTCAGTGATAATGCTATGCACCAATTGACTGGAGATCTGATAAATTTAAATCTGAATTCATGGAGACTTTAATATATACAAGAAACAATACATAAACGTATTCTGCAACCTTTTAACCCCTAAAGTCATGCGTGCAGTGACTACTGACAAAGTTTCATGTTCCTTAAGTGCAATAGGAAATCAAACTAACGATGCAACATAAATCTAGGATATATTGGATATTAATACTATGATTAAATGTTTGAATAATGTATCAAACAATAATGATGTGATTTAATGATATATTTATTTTAAGGTTGCGCGCTCATTTGATACTTCTATAATAGTAGGAATGCTTAAAAGGAAAAAATTCTGAAATATAAAAATGTCCTAGTAGTAAATCAGTACTTGCACAATATTTGTACACTGATTTGCGAACTCGTTGTCATTCCAAAGTCCGTTACTCCAGAACATGTATATCGTCCAGCATCATCTAACTGAACAATTTTAATTTGAATTGAAGGCCTTGAAATGTCCCAGAATACCCTCGTGGTGGGATGAAGATATATGATTTGAGAATTTGTTTCTTTTGACCATTCTACTCGTTTGACCGTACTGCCATGCCCGTTGATAAAACAATGCAGAGTCAAATTATCTCCCACTCCAATACTGTAATTGTACTCATTGACTGTAACTGTTGGTTTATCTGCACAGAAATGAAAAATAAATTAAGGTTGTTGCATTCCATTTTGCTTTTTCTCCACTTCAGTATATGCATATAATGTAACACTGATATTCTGATAATCGAAGCAAAGTTTTGTGTTATTTAAAACTAAGAAAAATCAGGAATTCGTGACAGGTAGCTTAATTTTAATACATTAATTACAAACATGCTGCGTCGAATTTGTTTGCAATATATAAACAGTACTACAACAGGTTATAATCAGTGTATTATATTATGTACAAACTGAAATTAGATTAAAATATAAAATTATTTGCATCCTTTCATTGTCAATATATTTGTACTATTAATTGTCATGGGGTAATACATTATCGTCCCTTTTCTATAGATTGGAACTCCAGTTACTACTAAGGAAAGTGAAGAAACAATACTCTTACACCCCACTCTGAGCTCGATATCATTGCCCTTTGACGAGCCGACTTCTGTTGTTCCCTCGCATACATATATCCCTGTATCGTTTTCAATGGATTTTTTAATTCTAATGGACGCGTCAGGTCCTAATCGTCTCCATTCGTACTTCGTTTCATTTGTTAGTGGAATTAATGACGAGGAAGATCGTCTGTACCATGTAACATATTTTATTGGAACGCCACGTCCATTAACACTACAGTTCAAAATAATATCCTCTCCAACGGTGATGAAAAACTGAGTTTGCTGAACAAACACTACAGGAAGATCTGCAATTATATATATATATATATATATATATATATATATATATATATATATATATATATATATATATATATATATATATTGATTGATAGTAAGAAAGAAAGACACACACACACACACACACACATACATACATACATACATACATACATACATACATACATACATACATACATACATACATACATACGACTAATGAGGACTTCAGTAGCGCCTAATCTTTATAAGCTCTATGCAAATTATAATATTTATAATGCTATGACTACAGAAAAACAAATAACCAAAACCATGAAATTGGAAAACATAAATAATACCGAAAATATTTATGGTAGGAAACATTATTAAGTCTTTAAGTTTGTTGTTACATACAAAAAAGAAAGGGATCACTGTGTCTTTATGTCTAATTTCAATGGGTACTTCATTCCCTTTTGCTGGCCCTGTTATGCAAAAGAACGATGTCCATATGACTTCATTTTCATTCTGTCAGAAGAGGAGCGTAACTATCTTGCTGCTGTAAAAATATGGGTGAGGCCATATAAGTACGTTGGACTGGAGTCAGTCAGTGGAACGTAGCACAGAGAAGACATCCTGTGCTTGATTCTGGATCAAATGGATAGCCAGTGTAGGGTACAGAGCAGTGGGGAGGTGTTCTCTGATCGTGGTAAATAATTTGAATAAGGAAATTCCAACCTAAATGAAATACTGAACACTAAAACAATGCAACTCAGTTTCTTCAGATTTTACATCACAATGAATAATTTCAAGATAAACAAAATAATGTAGTTATCTAGTTGACCGCAGGTCACAGTCAACAAATTATATTTTTTTAAACTATTAGTTAATGGCAGTTTTTATTCTGAAAGGTTCCAAATGTTTGCAAAATAAAATAATGGTTATAATTAGAATGTATGTTACTACAATTATACTATACAACATATATACCGGAATTTCAGGGCTCAGATTGAAATAAACATATTGTTTGCAAAACCAAAGTCAATGATTTAGATCAGGTAGACACTTAATTTAATTTTGGACAAGGTCAAGTTAAAAAACAAATTTTCTAAGGCACATAATAAATACAAAAAACCTAATAAACAATGCAAATTAGAAACAAACCACAGTAAAAATGAAGTTTTCCCAAAGTAATCTGAATTAGACTAAAGAAAAGACTTTGAGTTCATCAACTAATGTCTGACCATGTCATTAAATAACTATACAAATCGTTGTGAAAAAAGTTCAACTAAAGTAAATGAGTCATTCAATGAAATGTTTTCTGCATCACAACTCATCACTATATTATAATGGGATACCATTAAACGAATATTACAAAATTTGATGACATGTATGTAAGAAATTCTTCAAAACAAAGGATGGTACCATCGTTCCTTAAGGATGTTTACCATTTTTTAATGCACGTCTCAGAGCCAAGGATGTTACAGAAAATCATTTATATTTCCTGCAATAGCAAACACTATAAAAATATCTTGTTATGTACAAGACATAGTTACAGACGGTATAATGATATTCATTTTCAGTAACACAAATAGAAAAGTATTAAACGACAAATAAAAAGCACCATTATTACCGAGGACAGTCAATACAATTTTTTGTCTATCTGCTCCAGTGGCTGTCATCACTTCACATGAATATATCCCACTGTCGCTGAATGTGACATTCTTGACTGAGATCTGATTACGCGCCCATATTGAACTCTCTGGAATCGGGCTACATGACCATGTATACTTTGTTCCATTAGTTAAGGACCTTTCCTCACCCCCGTTCTGAGTAAAATACCATTGACAATTCGAAAAGGTGATATTAACTGGAACGTAGCAAAAGAGTGTGACGTCTTCGCCTCGGTATCTAGTGATATCTCTATTTTGTCCGCCTGTGTGGATTAAAAAACCTTTTAATCAAACATGTTAGCAACGAGATGTGGATAATGAACAAACATGAATTCTTATATATATTGAGTTATAAACATCTAAAATGTATTTTCCCACCAAAATTGCGAAAAACAGTATATCCCTTGTGTAGTTTTTATTTATTTCGATGATGAAGGAAGTTGTGGTGTCCGTATGATGACTCTGACGATACTGATGATGATGATGATGACGATGATAATGAAAATAACAGTAGTATTAGTGACTGTACTCTGATAAGCCTCTATAAAGTTACGACTTCTGTCAATTCTACATTATGTTTATAAGTCATTTTAGCTTTACACGCTAATCGATATAGTACCTTTCCATTTAAATTTTTATGTTCAAATGGTAACTAGCTGGTATTATCTTTCCGTACAAATTAATTATTGATTAAGACAATCTGACGAGATTTTTAATTTATGAAGCAAAAACAAAAAAAAACAACACACACACACACAAACAAAAAACAAAACAAAAAACCCACAACAACACAACCACGAATTGCAGGTATTATTTTTCCGTACAAATTAATTATTGATTGAGACAATCTGACGAGATTTTCAATTTATAAAAAAATAAATAAAACACAAACAAAAAAAAAAAACAAAAAAATAAAAATAAAACACAACTACAGAACAACAACGAATTGCAACTAACCAGATTGGAACAAACTCGATGACCGACCAGAGATCTTAAAACAACAAATTTAAAATGACCCTGACGTTTCAAGTTCGGTAAGTCCTTACATTAAATTCGTTTCATGCTGGCAATGATGTGTGCTATTTTATATTTTTATACAATATATTCATTTCTTGTGAGAATTCTCCCGTACTCTCTCACCTGTTAAAATTACAGTAAATCCCAAACACAAAGCTGCGTAAATAATTAAGGTGGTTTGGATTACTTCCTGAAAAAAAGAAGGAAATCGTTTAGAAAGAGTGCAACAATCTGATTTGATGACTACATGAAACTTAAAGTTATAGTGATATTTAGAAAATGAATCCTTGTTTCCATTAATATTACTTGATTAATAATGTAAACCATGAGATCATAAAGTGGATTATATATGTAGTAGTGTTTAACTACACATCAGCAGCAAAGTGATTTAGTAACGACAATTAAGGGATAAAGTTTGAATAAAACTAAATTCCCACAAATGTAGGGAAAGAAAGCCTTAAAGTAAATCAGCACAAGTTAAAATAAAAAACTTAAAGATTCTAAACTTCTGTAAAATGTATATAAAATATCAGATACAGTTAACGTATCACTGATTTGCATAGTTTTTCAATTTTTTTGTCTATATAAATTTTCTTAATTATTTTCATATTTGTACAACTAGTCTGTATCTGTTTATCTAAAAGTATTTTTGATTGCTATTGTCTCTTTAATAAGTTTAAGAGTTATAAAGAAGAAAAACTTTTTCAATGCAATTAACGGCTTATGGCTCTTATGATTTGTTACATTCTTGTTCATGGCAATCATGGTGTTCAGTTTAATTGCGGATTGTTCTATGTTAAGGGGTCACTGCCATGTCCGATTGTTGATACTTCTCATTTTATGACGATATTATATAAATTCAATACTCAAGTGTGGGCAATAGGATTACTGTCTCGTCGCTTATTCACTCTTTCTTCTTTATCCAGGATGACATAAGGATGAAATATCTTTTTCGGTTCTAAAGTGTGATGTTATCCTTGTAAGAAATAGATAATGTTGCTATTTGTGCTTGAATCGCCGTGTAATCATACCTTCTAACGAATATAAGAATTGCATTTACTACAATATCTATATTAAAGCATTTATCAAACATGGTTGCTAACTGAATTTGTTTTAGTCATAGTTTGATATATAAAAACATAATATACAAGTCGTCAATATTTCGTCTCCGTCTTGAACGTAGCTCTCATTAAAGCACATCCTGAGGAGATTCAGAATTGTAAAATGACCATGGACATTGCTCTAATTGCCCCGTTCTGTCTTCACTAAATAGGCAAATATTAGTGGAACAGAAAATGAATTTAACACTGATACAAATAATAAAATCTTCACTATTCTACAAAATTATATTATTCATGCAAATAAATTTCCCCTACCCAACATGACTGTGTATGACATATCTAGAACCAGTTGTTTTGTGATTTGTTTTCTATATAAAGATTATCATTTGTTCTCGGCTCCGCCATAACATCATGCTCATTTCCCTTGCCGTCTCTTTTATTGAACGCTATTTCCTTTGTTTTTCTACCATGTGCATAATATACATGCGATATATTTACTTGCTACGCGTCACGTTTCATTTCCCTTACACATATATTTGAATATTAGATGATTTTCTTACTTTACTTAAAATTTAATGTATCGCACCAACATGTTTCCAAAACCTGAATGTATTAAATTTGATCGACTTTCTGAGAACAGCATGTACGTTCCCGGTTGCATATCCTTTTCACGAGATATACTTCGGTGTTGTGCGATACCATATGAAGCTGTTGCTTGAGTGTGACCACTCCATAATACTACATCCTGAATAATTTAAGTGCCTCGTTCTAAAGTCAGTCCTCGATCGAATTGTTAACTAGTTCCTGTTTGACACAAATGGGGTTCACGATAAACACCAGTTTATGTATGGAATATATATATATATATATATATATATATATATATATATATATATATATATATATATATATATATATATATATATATATATATATATTTATATATATATATATATATATATATATATATATATATATATATATATAGTCTCTACAGCGGCTATATAGATCTATATCTACATTGACAATGCAAACTTTAGCGGTTTCAAGTAGTTGACAGACTCAGTACGAAGGGAAATGGATTTTAACATTACAGTTGTATGTTTCTATGGGGGATGGGATAAAGGATTTTAACACTATGATGCCACTACGAGAGAAAGACGAATTTAACATTAAATGGCATTACGGAAATTTAACCTAGACATTCAAAATGTCACTATGTGGTGGGACAGAGTAATAAAACAAGACTGATTTTTGGCAGGAGTAAGAAGTTTACAAAATTGAGTTTTCTTGAACCAACTGAATATAAACTTCGAAAAATGTAAAACTGAAGTGCACAAAAGTTTTGGAAGATAAATAAGTATAACAATATTAAATAATTAACGTTTCTTATTAAAATTCAGTAAAGTGTATTTAACAAGAGCAAAGGTTCCAAAAAAAATCGTTATAAATGTATACAATTTGTTGACTAAAACGTATTTCCATAAGTGTTTAAGGAGGAGTGGCAGGGTACATTATCATTTTTCCATGTCAATTCACTTTTGTTTCAAAGGAAGGAAGTCGAGCCCTGTTCAATAAGGGTTGTTATCTCCCCTGATTTATAACCTCCCTTTGCATGCTCTTCACAAATAAAAATAAAATTGACCTGTTCCCAACATTTTGGGGAGCAAAAATGGCACACCAATGGTTAGCAGAGACCATATATATATATATATATATATATATATATATATATATATATATATATATATATATATATAGAGAGAGAGAGAGAGAGAGAGAGAGAGAGAGAGAGAGAGAGAGAGAATATATACATACATATAGAGGAATATATATATGTATACATATAGAGGAATATATATATATATATATAGAATACATATATATGCAAATATATATGAATATATATACGCATACATACATATATATATATATATATATATATATAAATATATATATATATGAATATATACACACATATCTATGTATATATGAATATATATATATGTCTCTACTTTGACAACACATTGGGAAATAAGATATATATATATATATATATATATATATATATATATATATATATATATATATATATATATATATATATATATATATATATACATAGAGAGAGAGAGAGCGAGAGAGAGAGAGAGAGAAAATATATACGTACATAGAGAGGAATATATATGTATACATATAGAGGAATATATATATATATATATATATATATATATATATATATATATATATATATATATATATATTTGTCTGCATATATGAATACATATATATGCAAATATATATGAATATATATACGCATACATACATATATATATATATATATATATATATATATATATATATATATATATATATATATGAATATATACACACATATCTATGTATATATGAATATATATATATATGTCTCGACTTTGACAACACATGGGGAAATAAGATATATATATATATATATATATATATATATATATATATATATATATATATATATGCATAGAGAGAGAGAGAGAGCGAGAGAGAGAGAGAGAAAATATATACATACATAGAGAGGAATATATATGTATACATATAGAGGAATATATATATATATATATTTGTCTGCATATATGAATACATATATATGCAAATATATCAAATATATATGAATATATATACGCATACATACATATATATATATATATATATATATATAGATATATATATATATATATATATGAATATATACACACATATCTATGTATATATGAATATATATATGTATCTACTTTGACAACACATGGGGAAATAAGATATATATATATATATATATATATATATATATATATATATATACACCCACACACCCACACATATATAGCATAATGATTAACTTTTTGTGGAATTCAATAGTGTACTGCAATTTAAATTCTTTTCCTGCAGATAAACTTATTTTTATTAATAACCAGAATAGAAGCTCAGTATCAACAGATCCAATTATGGTCAAGTGTTTGGGGGGGGTGTTGATTTTTTACTCACCGGAAGTAGATTTAACAAAGAAGGATAACTCATGCAAGGGAGGTAACAACCCTTATTGAACAGTCCTATAGGCGGGTGTGTCCGAGAGGCGATACTACAACCTCATTTCTACAAACGTTTCTGTACATGGGATGCCACTCTCCAATAATGACTTTTATATTCTTAAGTTCTTAATGGAGTGTCGCATAATTTTGAATCTTTCATTCGGAAACGGATGACTGCATGGTAGCTTTGGCTGCTTTATCGGCCTTTCCATTACTGTTCATACAACTGTGACTATGCAGTTAAAGTAAAGAAAAAGTATCCCAAGATTGTATGACGACAAAGTCATGCTTTTTATGTAATATCTGCGGTATTAACGGAATGTCGGAAGTAAGATTTTTCAAAGCTTTTAGTATAGAAAATATCTGATATTTAGAGGTTTCATTGTACTTTAGAGTTTCAGTATGTCTATCATCTCTGCTGAGACAAGTGAGGCTTTATCCTGTTAATTAAAAAAAATTAAGAAAATGGCAGAAGATAACATAATTGAAAAGTGTCCCCAATGTTCTTGGAATGCTCTTGTAGTAATGTTAAACAAATCAGATGGATCTGCTAGATTATATTCTGATTTAAGACGCTTGAATGACTTGAGAGTAAAGAATTAGTAACCATTACCTCTGATTGATGATAGTCTTGGTGCACTTTCGGGTTCAAACTGGTGGTTTTGCATTGACATGAAATCAGGTTATTGGCATTGTGAAATTATGGAATAAGCCAAACCAAACACTGCATTTTTATTACCTGGTGGTGAACATTTGATGTGGAAATGATTGGCATTTGGACTTTCTAACATAACCGCCACATTCCCCAGAAATTGTGAGTATTTCATCAAAGGTGTTGATAAACACACCTAAACCAATAAGAAACTGCACTTCATCAGTGTAATATCTTTGAAGTCATGCAATTTCTACTTCACACCTACTGCATGTTCATCTGCTTGCTTTTGTTTGAAAGTTGAGTACTATTTTTTACAAGAGAGTACTTGAGTGAGTTGAACAGAGTACATGTTGAATAATCAAGAAGTCATATTTTGAAACTCTGGAAACATCCATTCACTTAATTTCAAATAGAAAGGTTGAAATAATAAAGGCTATAATTCGCTTAATCGCAAACGGGATGGCTGAAAAGATAAATGAGACATTTCAACTGATTTAGAAAGAACACTGAAAGGAAAAATGCGATAATCCAATTAATTTGAAATAAAAAAGGCTGCAAGGGTAAAGGCGATAATTCGCTTAATATCAAATAGAATAGTTGAAAGGTTAAAGATGATAATTGCCTACACAAAACTTCATTACATCGGCATATATTTAAATCCAGTGATATTGATATTCGTGTCGGACGGAATAGGAGTATAAATTGCTGATTACAGAGACACATTAACATATTATTAAGTTTCACTTGATCTCATTGTTCTATATAAAGAGACTCCCTCGAGTGAGACAATATCCGATATAAGCTCATTGGGTCCCATAATTGTACAACTATAATGATTATGACAAATGTTTACATGATCATTTCTTGTCTGGTCTCGGTGTGTGTTGTTTTTGTTTTTCCTCCTACTCATGCAGCAAACTACTACTTATAATAATATTAACAATACTAATAATTTGATTATGTAATTATTATATGTAATTCTTTGTGGCACGAATTAGTGGAGAGTCATGACGTCAAAATGGCGTCAAAACATTAAAGACTACATGTATATCGTTGCTTCAAATACCGCAAATCTTTACGTTCGACCAAACTGAAAATACGTTAGTCAGATGCAGGATAGGAACAAATTATGGAGGTCCACAATGGTCCGGGGATTCACAGCCGTTACAATTTATAATTAATATAGACTTACTGGAGAATTTTTTCCGAAGGCCAATAAATTATATCCTCTGCCTTGGTAGGATTGTATGTTCGAACTAGATACAAATAGTTTTGTAAATGAAAGTTGTATTGGCTTTACTGTCAGATATTTCATTTTATCTCCTAAATAGGTCCGTAAAATGATTTACGATGAAAAATACTATTTCTCAAAATCAGTAACACGAAGTTGTCTAATTTTGTCAACTGGTCCAAAATATATATCAAATTGGTTTCAATACCGTGACGTCACATTCGCGTCAACAATATTGACAGATTATAGTCATTGTCTTTAAACAAATCTGATTGGTCTATCGGATTCGGTTGATACAATGACAGTCCACTGCTCAGATCACATATAGATCGTACGGAATCGATTCAGCTATAAAGCAACACGCTAGTCCACCACAACCAGAAAAGCGACAAAGAGTTGGATCAAGAGAAAAACAAAATCCATTCATTCCAGACCAACTGGAAAAGTTGTTTCAATGCTCATTAATTCACAAGATGACTCTAACTTTCAATCTTAAGTAGACCAAAAACAATATTTTTTAAAGACTAATGTCGAGAGTGTGACGAAGCATACAAATTCTATATGCCCTCTTAAGTACTCATATATGATCACTTAGAAAAAAACAACTTTTTATAATTAGCCTGACTAAAATATCAAATGAATGTTACACTTCACTTGTTTACAAAACCAGGACTAAGGACCCAATTATTAGATCCCATTCAAAATAGCAATCATATGTGCTCGTTATCCCCATATTTAGTAGACCTTATCATTATAGGTTTTCAGAGACTTGTCTGTATTTGATTGTAGATAGCATTTTCGAGTATTTAGGGATTTTGTTGCAGTCAAGCATTTCAAAAAATGCCCAATGACGTATTAAAATAACTTCACTATGAGCTCATCTATATAGATACTTCAGATTGACATATGATTTAGTATGACTGGACACAAAGGAAAGTTCCTGCACATATAAGCGTATCACAAATCTTATGTCACTGACATCCTAGATCACTGACACTTTCAAGACTGCCTCCCATTTTAATCTTTCTTTCTGTAGAAGCTGTTGTCCATCTGGTGTCAGTTCTAATCATGTTCTTTAATAAACAAACTGCTGACGTCCAATATATATGACAGCAATATAACAGAAAATTGCTGTTTGTCGAACAATTCAATTCCCTAAAGCCACAGATGCGCTTGTGTTCGTTAATTGCCTGTCGTGTGATGGCATTTTATTTTCAGTCAAAAATGTCCTTTATTTTAAAACCTCTCTAAAAACCGATATGTTGATTTAACTGGTACAATGCGAATTCAACAAAAGAAAAATCATTTGTATTTAAAATACAAGAATACACAGTTTTGAGAATCGTCGGCAACAATTTAAGTAAAACCCAGTAATTCATATTCTGCCTAAATTTGAAAAACTGTTATATGTTATTTGTTTTAAGTCATCATACACGAGTTGCCTTTTCATTTATATTGCGATCTTATGTATCTGACATGGCTTTAAATGCAGCATTATAGTATGTTTATTATTAACCTTATCGTTTCTGTTATGGATTTGCAGGTAACACAGACGAGCAAGCTGTTGAAAAATATATTTATATCAAGCAAATAATCGTCAGTGGTTTCAACAGAGCAGTCATTTTTAATTAGTTCCCTTAAAATAATATGTCATCAACAATAAGTATTTCCTTTAATGTGAATCCAATTTAAATTGTGAATTTTGGTTGTAGTTGCTTTTATTAGTTGTATTTTATTATTGGATGCGAATCTGACAAGAAGCCATTTATTTTTTTGTACGTTTAGTTTTCATCCCCGTGGTGGGAGTCAAATAGAAAACTAAACAATACTTAAAGTAACACCCTACCCATTCCCTCCCCCCAAAACGAGAACTGACAACAAAACTTTAATACATTTATATGGTGTTTACATTTGAAAGATGTTCTATTGCATGCAATCGGCATGGCAAACTGTTGTTGTACAAGTAGTGCGTTTATACGCAGGGTAAGAATCATGTTCCCATGCGAAGCAGAATTTGATGATTAGTGTTATAAGCATGAGTGAGTGTTATACTTGCATTATTCATTGATGATTCGTGTTATCAGCATGATCGGGGCACTCAGGATGATACTTCTTGCTGCTTGTCTAATAGTAACAGCTGAATAAGAAACCCCACGCATCAACTAGATTTCTGTCCACTACGAGGTATATGAAGAAAGATTTCTAAAGCACGAGTAAATGATCCTCACAGCCTCCTCAAACTGCCAGGGTCTGCATTTCACCTTATGTTATGACGTAACGTGATTAAGGACGAGACTAATACAAAAAGACGAAGTATGTCGCGCGTTCTCGGACATGTAAGCTTACAATTCTGATATTCATTAATTATTCTTTCGCACCAGTAGCAAATTATACGTGAAAATACCAATAAAAATGGGAACTAGTGTTTGAAAGGCATCTGCATTTACATCACACAATCAATTCATCAGAACATTTCTAGCAAATTATACGTGCAAATACCAATAAAAATGAGAACTAGTGTTAGAAAGGCATCACACAATCAATTCATCAGAACATTTCTGGTAACGTTCTAATTCGAAACTCCTGTTTCTTGACACTGTTTGCGAACTATGAAAAACAAATGCATACATTATGAGGAACCCGACGAGAAACCCGATGCCGGTATTCATGTTGTAAAATATTTTAAAATCACCATTCCACTCATCTTTACATTTTCAATTAACATAATTACATATTTCAGATGTAAGCTTTAAGTGAGTTTTCCACAGGCCGATAAATCAGTTCCACCCCTGTAATGATTTTGACTTAAGGTGTAGGGACTGATATCGCCTAATCATTAAAGTATATACATTAGGCACTCTCCTCTGCATGCATTGGCGTACATTTAATTCATTTAACGGTCTTTCTCTTAACTATTGAGTTACGTTGGTTGAAGAGTTATTTTTGGCGGTATGCAAATAATATGTAATGATTAAATCCTCTGTTTCACGTCTTATAAATCTACGTCCAAGAGCACAACATTTTGCTATGTGACCATTTTAAATTTCGCGCAAGATTTGGCTATTATCAAATACCAGTAGCCTAAACAGTACGCATGTGTGTTCCGGACAGATTTCAATGCAGGAAAATTTCACCGCTGACGTCATTGCCGTAAATCATCTATACTAATCAGCACAGATTTGATGTTTGATTTATCGGATTAAGTTCTATCTTTATATTCGCTTCATGCAGATTTGGATAGTTTATCTCATTCATCTCCACGTTACCCATCAATATGGACATTGCTGAAAGGCTTTTTACATTGATTCAGAGCAAACAACAAAGATTAAAAGGATGATTACAGTGATTACAATCATCACTAACATCTTCGTCTGTTACTAATTATTATGTATAAATGTGTATTTTTATTAAATGGTCATCGATAATACGTTTTAGTTCTATATCAATTATTTTAATAAATATAACTACTTAGTTTTCTTTGTTATTCATCTATCATGAATGACATTTATTAGTGTTTAAATTTGCGGTAATGACAAAGGAAATATCTTTTCTGACTTGTGCTGAAAAATGGTGCTAAACATAACAGCAGACGTATGTAATATTTATCTTTGAACATATGTTGTATGTAATTAATGATATCCGATGGTGTATTTGCTTTCAATGTCTTCAGTGCCGTAGGGCCATTATAACAAAACCCTCTGTCAGATTTACTTAGAAAAAAATATTTTAGTTTTCTAATGTTCTTTTCGACATTGCAGGATTAATTGTGATTTAGTGTCATTCTCGAGTTTGGGTTAGATGTGCTTATTCCGCTTTGAAGTACGTTTATTCCGAAGTTTTGCTTTGCTTTCTTGAGCTATAATAGTAAAGTGTCTTGCCAAGAGGTACTACAGATACGATATGCACTCAGAGAACAATAATCGATACATGATTTAATTATATCTACGTGCGACGAGAGTTACATCGTTAAACACTTCGTACTGATATGGGTGACTGAAAATGTTATGATAGCAAGAGTGGAACACCCCATTGGGATCGTTACTGTGTCCAAGCGGAGTTACATCCCTTAGATAACTAAACTTCATTGATAATTTACAAAGCAATGGTTTCATAACGTTGCTATCAGTTCTAATGCGCTAAAACCACTTCAAGTGCGGTTATTTCAAACACATAAAGGCTAATTCGCAACACTTCCAGTGCCATTGTGTTATAGGCCTACTGATTCACGAAGACAGAATATTGAAGATGATATTCCAGGGCGCATGACAGAGTCAGGGACTAAAAAACAAACACTCGTGCTAAATGGTATTGTGCTGGTTGATATCAATGTTGTCGAAGATGCATTGCGCGCTGATAAATCTCCGTGGACGCTATGTTACGCGATGACAATACATTCTTCGAAGGGATTGACTATATCCGATACGATTGTTTCGATCGTAGATGATCGCATCGAGTGGTCGAATTTTGTTTATCTCGCAGTGTCCAGAGTACGAAGAATAAATCAACTTCGAAGAGTTGTTCTAGATGCTAATGACACCACAATCAGTGATGTTGTCAGCTATGATATAATAAGAAAAAAACTTGTTGGTTATAAACAACAAGATAAAAACATAAACGAGAATTTAATATTGATGTTGAATTTATAATTATGCTGAAACAATAACAGAATACTCACTGCACAAGTTGTAATTGTATAATGCGTTGGCAGTATTCGGATAAAGATCCTCGCCAATTTACCGTGGATAGAAAGGATAATAGTCATTCCAGAGATAATATAACATTGACCTGTCTAGAGTGTAATCGAAATCACCGCGCTAATTAAGACCACGCGGCGGTAATTGAGTAGCCTCGGGTATCACTTGTAACTGTTCACGTGTAAATTCATGCTGGGGATCAGTTGAATCTAATCTATAGATTGTGGGTCTACCCGTGGATCTTACTATGATAGATATTTTATGCGATGTGACACTCCAAATAGGATTAGTAGCTCTTTTTACCACCTTCTAGTTCACTTGGTTCATATAAATATCATACAGTGACATTGCCGAGTATTCGTTGTTTTCAAAAACTATTTCAAGTTTGTACTGGTATCTACTTTTTTTTTATCGCGACACAGGTTTCATATTGATTGTTCGATTAATTTCATTATTTAGCGCAGCTATCACACCTGGTAATCTCTTGACCCACTCACGAGATCGTTTATCTTCGATGAACGCTTTAGCGAATTGATATCCAAATAATCTCTCAGCAAGTGTTCTGTTAAACCGCTCAACAAGTGCCTGATCGCGATGTATTGCATAATGTCCTCGTCGTAACACAGTATTATGTTGTTTCATTGTTGATAACACTACACCCTGAAATTCCTTGCCAGGATCAACCTGTTATAAATTTTGCCACTGCAGAGGACCTCGTCGATAAATCCTTTCAAATGCAATAGAAACCGCTGATGCCGCCTTAGTCAGCAATGGTTCAGTTTCCTTGTATCTACTCTCAACATCAACTACAGTCTGCGCATACTTGTGTGTCCATTTATTAACAGTATCATGTGGGAGAAATAATATATCAGCCTAATAAACTTTATTAGGGACTCTACATCAAAATGTGCGAAGTTAATCTGCCATATCGCCTGTCTTGATAACCAATCCGCCGCAGTAACATTTTTTACTTTTGCCGCGTTGGCGAGTATTTATTAATAGCTTATTTACCCCGCCAGTATCCTCTTGGGGAATAATAAATAGATTGCATATTGTTATTAATTATCAGCGCCTAATACTAGTTTACCCTTCATCGCAGATCTTAATAACCAGTTAGCTAATGTTTCCTTGAAAGATTTATTCTTAATATAATTCAACGCATGAATCAATTTCACATCTGCGATATGTCTATGTTGCAGATTCCTACTTTTAAAAGCATCATCATGAGCATGACATGCCTTATCAATAGCGTTTATTTGATATTCGCCGGGTCGGGGCTGGTCTTCATCATCGAGTCGGATATCGAGTCTGGTTACAGAGCCACAATAATTATATCGTGGAAGGTGTTTTCTCCTGGTTGCCATGAAGTCCCGGGAAGTTTGATCAATTTTGCTGCAATATCGCCTCCTCGTTTTGTTTTAAATCATTACACGATTTCATAGACACAAATCTGAATTTCTTTGTACCACATTGTACACACCTACCAGCAAGAGCTGATCTGTTATTGCTTGATGTAATTGTTGTAAAGTCGTTTGTGCTGGTACGCGTCTTACATTTAACACAATATAGATCCATAATTATTTATAATAACATAAATGTAGTTAATATTTCTGCAACAAAAACACGAGAACCCGTTAAGCATTATATTCGCATGATTATAATTGGACCATCTGGAAGTGGCAAGACGCAGTTGTTACTTAATCTAATAATGAGGTGGTTAAAATGGAACAATTTGTATTTGGTAGCACCATCTGTAGATGATCAGCGATGTTACGATGTACTCAAGGATTTTAACGAGCTATCAAAATCGATATCCGACGAAGATGTTTTTGAATTTATTACTGATATTGAATAAGCACAGAGTGTTGATGCTATTGATGGAAGTATTAATAATTTAGTTGTATATGATGATGTGATGTTAGATAAACAAGCAAACCCTGCCAGGATATTTTCCAGAGGTAGACATAAAAATAC
The DNA here is from genome assembly GCA_030141615.1 of Unio pictorum. NCBI lineage: Eukaryota > Metazoa > Mollusca > Bivalvia > Unionida > Unionidae > Unio > Unio pictorum. The sequence continues at coordinate 10,032,315 of JARLTB010000113.1, forward strand.
TGATGTGATATAAGTTACTCTGAGGTATACACAAATACCAAAAGTGATCAGGGATAACTTTAATATTCTTGCTGTGTTTAATGGAGTTGACACTCATACGCTACGAAATATTCACCAGACCTGGTGCAGTGGAGATATGGATTATAATCTCTTTAGAAATTTCTTTAGTAACGAGAAGTCAATAACACCTTGATTTGTAATGATAGATTTGCATGATCCTAGATCAAGATATTGTATCGGACTTGATAAAATATTGGGTTAAAACCATAACAACTAACAAGACCAACTAACGAAATTGGTTTTGTAACAAGCTTAGTGTTGTTTTTTTACATTTGGTTTTCGTTTTTGAGAAAGCCTTAATTTGACAAACAGACATTTAACATTGTTTGCTTGAAATCTAACCCAATTAGAGATTTCCGATTCGCACTCTCTGCTGCTAGAACTTTCAAAGCTTGTGTGAACATCACTGAGAAGGGTCTCACACTGAATGTGTCTTCACTACAGTATATATATCATGACGTATCATAATTAAAGACGCTACTTATATAAAGGCCGAGAGTATCACAAATCCTGGTTCACTGACATCCTAGGTCACTGACACTATCAAGCCTGCCTCCCATTAAAATCTTTTTTCTCTACAATCTGTTGTCCATATGATGTAAGTTTTAATCATGTTATTCAATCAACAAATTGCTGACGATCAATATATATAAGACAGCGATATAACAGAAAAATGATGTTTAGTCACCTAATTCAATTCCCTTAAGCAAAAAATGTCCTTGTGTTCGTTAAATGTCTGTCGTGTGATGGCATTTTATTTTCACTCTAAAATGTGTTTTATTTTCAAACCTTTGTAAAAACTGAAAGTATGTTGATTTAATTTGTACAAACCGAAGTCAACAAAAGAAAAATCATTTGTATTTAAAGTACAAGAATACAGTTTTGAGAATCGTTAGCAACAAATTAAGTAAAACCCAGTAATTCATATTCTGCCTAAACATGGAAAACTTTTATATAACATCGCATTCCATCAAGCGCCGACTTTTGCGTTCTCAATAATTGTTTTAAATCGTCATACACGAGTTGCCTTTTTCTTTATAATGCGATATTAAATATCTGACATGGCTTTAAAGAAAGCATTAAAGTATGTCTATTATTAACTTTAATGTTTCTGTCATGAATTTTTAGGGAACACAGAAGAAAAAGCTGTTGAAAAATATATTTATACCAAGCAAATAATCGTCAGTGGTCTGAACAGCGCAGTTATTTTTAATTAGGTCCCTTAAAAGAATCCGTCATCGACAATACGTATTTCCTTTAATGTGAATCCAATTTAAGTTGTGAATTTTGATTGCTGCTACCTTTATTAGTTGTATTTTATTAATGGATGGGAATCTGACAAGATGGCATTTATTTTTGTACGTGTAGGTTTCATCCCCGTGGTGGGAATCAAATAGAAAATAAAACAATACTTAAAGGAACACCCTAGCTATTCCCACCCCCCAAAACGAGAATTGACAACAAATCTCTAATACATTTAGATGGTGTTTACATTTGAAAGATGTTATATCACAGGCAATCGGCATGGCAAACTGTTGCTGTCCAAAGGGTGCGTTTATACGCAGAGTAAGAGGCATGTTCCCACGCGAAGCAGAATTTGTACATGCATTATTCATGAATGATTCGTGTAATAAGCATGTTGTTTCCGGATCTGGACTCTACGTATTAACTAGATTTCTGTCCACGACGAGGTATACCAATAGTTAATATATTATGAAGAGAGATTTCTAAGGCACGAGTAAATGATCCTCACAGCCTCCTCAAACCGCCAGGGTCTGCATTTCCCTCTAGTTTATGGCGTAACATGACTAAGGACGATACTAATACGTAAATATCGTTCACTGGATGCCACTAAAATACTTGTGTGTTTATTACTACTTTCAAGACTGGACTATTTTAACTCAATTCTGTCTGGTTCGTCACAATATTTACTCCAGAAACTTCAAAAAGTTCAAACCACAGCTGCACGGATCATCTTTAGTGTACCTCGATCAGAGCACACCTCACCACTGCTATGTACCCTACACTGGCTATCGATTCGATACAGAATCAAACACAAAATTTGTTGTCTGTGCTATGTTTCTATGACAGACTCCAGTCCAACATACCTATCCAGCCTCACTCATGTGTATACACCAGGTAGATCCTTACGCTCTTCTTCTGATAATTGTATACTCATTGTTCCCAAGGTGAAAACAAAGTCATATGGACTACGTTCGTTTGCACACCAGGGCCCGGCGACGTGGAACGAATTGCCCGTAGAAATTAGACACAAAGACACAGTGGTCCCTTTTAAGAGTGCTCTTAATACTCACCTGTTTCGACTGCAAAGACAAACTTAGCGACCTAATCATGTTTTTGTATGTTTTCAGCATGTTTTTATGTTTTCCAATTTAATTATTTTTATCATTTGTTGTTCTGTAGTGTAGTCGTATCATTATTGATGGTGTAAAGCGCTTAGAGCTTCGAAAAATTAGGCGCTATACAAAGTCCTCATTATTATTATTATTACAATTATTACAATCCTGATATTCATTAATTATTTTTTCTCACCAGTAGCAAATATACGTGAAAATACCAATTAAGATAAGTACTAGTGTTAGAAAGGCACCTGCATTTACATCACACAATCAATTCATCAGAACATTTCTGGTAAAGTTCTAATTTGAAACTCCTATTTCTTGACACTGTTTGTAAACGTTGAAAAACAAATGCATACATTATGAGGAACCCGATGCTGGTATTCATGTTGTAAAATATTTTAAAAGCACCACATACCACTCATCTTTACATTTTCAAGTAACATGATTACATATTTCAGATGTATGTTTAAAGTGAGTTTTATACAGACCGATAAATCAGTTCTACACCTGTAATGATTCTGACTTTAGGTGTAGGGACTGATATCGCCTAATCATTAAAGTGTATAAATGAGGCACTCTGGTCAGCACACATTGACGTATATTTAATTCATTTACCGGTTTTTCTCTTGACTATTACGTTTCCTTGGTTGAAGAGTTATTTTCGCCGATATGTAGACAATATGTCATGATTAAATCCTTTGTTTCACGACTTATAAATCTACGTACAATAGTTCAACCCTTTCTCTGTGATCGTTTTGAATTTAGCGCAAGATATGGCTCTTATCAAACGCCAATAGCCTTAACCGTACGCATGTGTGTTCCGGAAAGATTTTCATGTAGCAAATTTCACGGCTGACGTCATTGCCACAAATCGTCCATACAAATCAGCACATATTTGATGTTTTATTTATCGGATAAAGTTGTATCTTTATATTCGCTTCATGCAGATTTGTATTGCTTCTCTCATTTACCTCCACGTAACCCATCAATATGGAAATTGTTTAAAGGCATTTTACGTTGATTGAGAGCAAACAACAAAAATAAAAAGGATGATGGCGGTGATAACAATCATCACTAACATCTTCGTTTGTTACTAATTATTATGTATAAATGTGTGTTCTCATGAAATTGTCATCGGTAATCCATTTTTGTTTTAAAAATCTCAATTCTTTTAATAAAATTAAATACTTTGTTTTCTTTGTTATTCTTCTTTCATGAATGACATCTAATCGTGTTTAAATTTGCGGTAATGACAAAATAAATATCTTTTCTGACAATAACATTTTATGCTTGATTTACAATAATGCTTAAATAATTTTACGATGGTGTTTACATTCGATGGCTGAGTAAGATAATTGCTCGCCTTTACATTAATTCACCAATATCCTTATAAAGTCATATCTCGGCTTGGGTGTTGTGGGTATGTGAGAAAGTTACTCCAGGTTTCATCCTTAACTAAATATGTTGACTGTTATGTATTATGTGCTGAAAATGGAGCTAAACATAACAGCAAATGTATGTAACCTTTATCTTTGAACATATGATGTATTTAATTAAATGATATCGGATGGTATATTTGCTTTCAGTGTCTTCAGTGCCGTAGGGATATTATAACACCATTCTCCTTCCGATTTACTTCGAAAATAGTTTCGTTTTCTAATGTTCTTTTCGATATTGCAGGATTAACTGTGATTTAGTGTCATTTTCGAGTTTGGGTTGGATGTGTTAATCCCGTATTGAAGTGCGTTGATTCCGAAGTTTTGCTTTGCTTTCTTGAGCTATAATAGTAAAGTGTCTTGCCAAGGGGTACTACAGACACGAGATGCACTCAGAAAACAATAATCGATACAAGCTTTAATTATATATCTACGTGCGACGAGAGTTAAATCGTTAAACAGTTTATACTGATATGGGTGACTGAAAATGTTATGATAGCAGGAGTAGAACACCCCATTGGGATCGTTACTGTGTCCAAGCAGAGTTACATCCCTTAGATAACTAAACTTCATTGATAATTTACAAAAAAATCGTTTCATAACGTTGCTATCAGTTCTAATGCCCTAAAATTATCACTGCTTGTGCCAAGGTATATTCAAGAACGCATTACAAAAACAAATTAAACACACAAGAAACTTAATGCGCCGCTATCACAAATCAATGAGACTTAAAGAGTCGAAAATAAAATCACTCTACTCAACAGTCTTAATTCCAGCATAAGCATCATGTTTAATTTCCTATACTGAATTTACAAACGAAAGAATGTCAAGCAGTCTGACATTTTTTATTCTGACCCAAAACTGTCACGCACATGCAAAACCACCTGGCTACTATCCTCTTGTATAACATACATACATACATACATACATACATGCATACATACATACATACATACATACATACATACATACATACATACATACACACACACACACACACACACACACACACACACACACACACACACACACATACATACATACATACATACATACATACATACATACATACATACATACATACATACATACATACATACATACATACATACATACATACATACATACATACATAAATACATACATACATACAAACATATCTGTGGACCTCAGTTTTGGTGTCCGTAAAACAAAGCACAACTGTAAAATGGAGAGGTATGTTATCAGATAGCTCAGTCTGAGAGTGTATCTTTAGTAGTAGCAGTAGTAGTAGTAGTAATAGTACTAGTAGTAGTAGTAGTACTAGTAGTACCAGCAGTAATAGTAG